>JAMKCH010085531.1:0-47116 GCA_023653785.1 Ophioderma brevispina
ACTAAATCATCATATTATTACATAAAGACGGCGTATTCGGCTTATTCACTTCAGGTGTGGTCTAATACATTGGAAAGCATTCCAAATATGCAAAAACCCCGGATTCGAAACAAATTGGGGGCGCTTCTTTCTGGAAATCTCCTCATGTCTCTTTAAATAAATTAATTAAATAATTTGAGCTAGTCAAATAGTCCCGGGGGGCACTTGTATTCAAAGGTGGATATGATGCGTGAACAAGAAAACGCGTAAAAGGGGTGTCTTTTTTCCAACAGGCGATGTACGCGCGTACATCGTTTAGGGTGTCAAAAACAGCAAAATATTGAAAAAAGGGTATGTTTTTTTCTTAACCCTGAAATTGTCATGTTATATCTCATTAAGCAGGGGTCAAAATCATCCAAAATACTGTAATCGGAACTTGAGAAGTAAAGCAAAGCAAGATAATAAAGGGTATATTTACGATTCAATGCACTGCGTACTTGTCAGCTCTTGTTGAGGGTATCATAAACAGATAAACATACTTGTTTAGGGTATGTTTTAGCTTGTTTTTAGTCGGTGAAAATACGTGTGTAGGGTGCATTTTGAAAGTCCATGTTCACGCATCATATCCACCTTTGAATACAAGTGGCCCCCCGGGCAAATAGTTTATTTTTTTGTTGAAATTGGTATTATATATATCATATTTTTGAAATATTGTGTTCTGATCAAAACAATCGTCCTTGAGAGATTTTAGCGTATTTCTGTATGTTTTTATTGTTTTCTCACCCTGCTATTTTTAGGCAAACAATTAGCCTTAAGCCAATATTGGGCCAACGTTATCCCAATAATTGGCTCTATATTGGCTGTTGGTCGATTGCCAATATGATGCGCCAATATTAGACCATTAAAGGATGCCGATATGAAGCCGATATCACATTGCCAATGGAAAACCAATAGTGGCCCAATATACGTTAGCCACGTGATGCCGATGCCAAGATTACCGATGGGAACCATTGTTGGGCCAATATATGCGTGCTACCTGGGTAGGCCTATATCCTGAAATTCAAACTCATCATATCGAATTTTAAATTAAATTGAAGTTATTTTAGTTAATAAATCTAAATCCAAATTTAGATCAACAGTTCAATCTAATCCATTTTATTTCAATCTAAACTGTAAAAAATATTGTAAATTTTACAGTCTTAGGCCTATATAGGGCCTACGGCCCCCATGCAGATACGGACGCGGACATCTATTTCGCCAACAAAATACGGTAAAAAAGAGCGCTAGAAAATGTATGTTTTGGTGAGTTAATTAGCCTATTACAGAGTGTGGGATGACCTACCGTAGCACTGACGACCACCACAATTTAGTAAAACTTCCACCAAATTACGTATATACCTTTCTACATTGTGTTGCCTACCTGTAGGCTAATTAAAAAGCTTACAGTTTGTTCTAAAAATATAGGCCTACAGTCAAAACCTGGACTGTAAAAGTTGTATTTTTACTGTATAAGTTGTTGGTACGGATGTCCGTTTAATACTCTAAAATTTACATTATGTTTTACTGTAAATTTAGTTCTTATCGTAGGCCTATATGGTCGATTTTCATGAAAACGGTGCATTTTGGAGGTAAGACACACCCAAAATAATTGTCTCCAAATTATATGTTTTATGTTTTAAACATTTAAGTATTAAATACCTATTACGGGAAAAAATAATATTGCCAACAACACTTCTTACGTTTCTGCACATATGCACACAAACATTTTGTACAAAAGAATAGGGTTAATTTATTATGTTATCAAAATTTTAAAATCATCAAAATATGCCAACTGATAACATTATCAGAGAGGTTGATGGGAACAATTTTTATTTGTACGAAGTTAAAGTTTGAGTAGCTATTGAACTCAAGAAATATGCTCCAATTTGTTTAGTTTATTACGTTATCCTTGAGTATTGAATTCTGCCTGAAAATTATAGACCTTATAATAAACAAATACCTTTTACTTATTTATTCTAAAGATACATTTAATTGACACCATATCATTCTATAGCCAAATTATAGTTGATGATGTAAACTAAAACGCATTCAACATAATAAACGATAACGTAATACACACAATAACGTAGTAAATATTTTTGACCATTTTTCACATATCTCCCATTGACTAAGATGTATCTGATTGAAAGTTTATATATTTTTTGTAGTCGGAAAATAAGTATCTATGCCACTCTTGGTCAATATTTAAATAGCTTGCTTGGTTGCTGAGAAATGTGGATAACGTAATACACTTCTTTAAAAAGGTCGCATTTTTTAAAAAGTTCAACATTTCTTAGACTTTTTAATAGTCATGTGAGCTGAAGAAAACACTATTTCCAACTGCCGCATTAAGTTAACCTTGAAATAAGATGCACAATCAATATCTTAGTAGAAGTTTTACCAAACTTAGCAACCGCTTTGTGAAGGATAACGTAATAAACAAGGTTTTCACGGACATTATGTTTGTATTTCAAAAATTGAGAAATTTCAAATTGAGAATACAAGGAAAACATCATTACATAATTTCTACACATGTTTGGCAAAAAGAAACATTGATTCAAGCTGCTAAGTATTTTTTCATTTTTTTTTTATAATTTTGATGTTGTGTTTCGGACATCAATTTTCTCCTATTTTTCGATGTTTGAAGGCAAATATCTCATAGAAAAGAAAACGGAAAGCACGGCAAACTATATATGCCCAAATGCAGCTCAACGGCTCCTATCAAAATACTACCGTTTTGTTCCAATAAAGCACTGTTGAAAAGACTTAATTAACCAAAGACACACAATTTCTGGAAATGCACCGTTTTCATGAAAATCGACCATATAATTGACAATTCATAGGCATAATAGTGAAAAATAATAGAGAAAAATATACGGCCTTTCATCTGATATTAGGCGTGTGTCCCAAAGGCGATCGGAACACACACCCAAAAGTTTTAAATCTAAATTCATAAAGCACAGGTTCCCCAAGAGATATGAACATTACCATCAATTCACTGAAAACCCTAAACTAGTCATTAACTAGTCCAGATGGTTCCTAATTGACTAGTTTGCCAGACTATTTTTTTACTAGTCGCCTGACTGGTTTTACTAGTAACCTGACTAGTAAAAATTACTATCGGGAGCTTTTACTAATCAGTTGACTAGTTAAACTAGTCGGGCGACTAGTAAAACTAGTCGGGCGACTAGTAAAACTAGTCGGGCGACTAGTAAAACCAGTCAGGCGACTAGTAAAGAAATAGTCTGACAAACTAGTCAATTAGGAACCATCTGGACTAGTTAATGACTAGTATAGGACACTCCCTGTCTTAATTCTGACAACAGAGCGTTATGTCAGTCAAGACATCACGCCTCGTTGATGTGAAAGACTTCCCAACTTTTAACATATAGTCTGCATTTAGAGCCCTTGGCACTTCATGGGCAATTTACCTGCAAATCCCGTTGGTGGGCAGGCGGCATGTTACCCAGAGTCATTTTACACCTCATAGCGGAGCGGCCGAGCTTTGAAAAGTGCTCTAGTTTTCGAGTTACCCCTCCCCACCGTACAACAAAACACAACCACCTTTATTTGAAGGATAAATATATAAGATTTAAGAAAATGATGGTTGTGGTTGAAATATTTGGTGGCAGGGATGATTTCTATGCTGAAAAATGAAATTTGGGCTGCAAGTTAAGCGAAATTATTATTTTTTAATTTTTTTTAAGGTAAAAATATTACAATCTTATTTTTATAGTATCCTTTTTGTTATTGATATAGGTTTTATAAAAAAAAAAAAAAAAAAAAAGAAAACCCTAAACTAGTCAATTAGGAACCATCTGGACTAGTTAATGACTAGTTTAGGACACTCCCTGTCTTAATTCTGACAACAGAGCGTTATGTCAGTCAAGACATCACGCCTCGTTGATGTGAAAGACTTCCCAACTTTTAACATATAGTCTGCATTTAGAGCCCTTAGCACTTCATGGGCAATTTACCTGCAAATCCCGTTGGTGGGCAGGCGGCATGTTACCCAGAGTCATTTTACACCTCATAGCGGAGCGGCCGAGCTTTGAAAAGTGCTCTAGTTTTCGAGTTACCCCTCCCCACCGTACAACAAAACACAACCACCTTTATTTGAAGGATAAATATATAAGATTTAAGAAAATGATGGTTGTGGTTGAAATATTTGGTGGCAGGGATGATTTCTATGCTGAAAAATGAAATTTGGGCTGCAAGTTAAGCGAAATTATTATTTTTTAATTTTTTTTAAGGTAAAAATATTACAATCTTATTTTTATAGTATCCTTTTTGTTATTGATATAGGTTTTATAAAAAAAAAAAAAAAAAAAAAGAAAACCCTAAACTAGTCAATTAGGAACCATCTGGACTAGTTAATGACTAGTTTAGGACACTCCCTGTCTTAATTCTGACAACAGAGCGTTATGTCAGTCAAGACATCACGCCTCGTTGATGTGAAAGACTTCCCAACTTTTAACATATAGTCTGCATTTAGAGCCCTTAGCACTTCATGGGCAATTTACCTGCAAATCCCGTTGGTGGGCAGGCGGCATGTTACCCAGAGTCATTTTACACCTCAGTACCTCGGGCAGATTTTTAGATGAAATTTACACCACGTGTATCAGAAAATATTAATTTGTCAAGAAAAGGGGTAGGCCTATTATTTGACAAATTAAAATTAACCATGCACATTTTTGATAATTCAAGGAAATCAACCTAAAAATGATGTTAAAATGTTTAATTAGCATTTATAATTAATTTCTATCATCATAGATATTTTCACGACTTATATAAATGTTCACCTTTTAAAATTGTATGACAATAAATTAATGACAAAATTGTCGTTAATTTGTCATTTCTAGTGCATAACAAATTACGTGACACACTAAATGAAAAATAATGCATTCAATTTGGAATTTTAATGGACATGGTTAGGCCTAATGTAATAACAAACTATACATTTATAATTCGTCATAAAAAAGGGGCAAACGAAGTTAACACGGGGGTATATATATTTAGAACTGTCGCAATTGAATTAATATGCGTGTCAAATTACTCGCCTTATCATAAGGAATCTAAAAATGTATAGTTTGTTATAAACCGACTTCAAATGAGGACGCTATATGACCAAATATGTCCAAAGGTCAATGCACTTTCAGTCATGGTCATATATAATCCGATTTTAAAGATGAAAGTGTCTAATTATATGTTTTCCTGATGACAAAGTAAGTGTTGCAACTTTTAGTAGTACAAATGTTAGTCTTGACTTTTAAACCTGAAATAGCTGCCATAACCCTGACGCCGGGAGGAACGGAAGGAGTGCGGGAATAGGGGAACAAGAAAAGTCGCAAATTCGGGTGCGATTCGAACCCAGGGCCCTTCGGGCCCCAGCCCCATGACCCGGGATAGCACGCTACGGCGGTGTCGCTGGCCCGGCCAGCGATTCCGTGCCCATAGGGCCTATAAGTCTTGGTTTGATTACGTCATCGCTACTTTCTGGACTTAGTGCATACCACAGTGAGTTTTGGTGAGATTCAGTTGGGCAAGCCCCGGGGCATGCCCAAGTCAAAAACGTTCAACATCTATCAGGGAACCCAAAGACACAGGGAAAGACACCTTCAAAGCTTTGTTGCCAGAGTTTGGTCATGGGGTCTACAGGCTGGTCTTCTACTATTATTTTGGCTTGGACCTCTCATTCACGACTATGCTTGAAATTCAATGAAATTCATGCGAACCCTTTGTGTCAATCTACCTTTGGATCGATTGGTTATTATGCTAACTGTGGTCGGGGCTGTGGTATAAGATCTATAGACAATTGTCCCAGGCTGAGGATATTGCGCTATTTTGACTTGAGGGACATTTCTACAGCGTATTAATATATCACAGCTTAACGTTAATTACCATCATTGTAATTGCGTACTCGACCTGATGTCATAATTGTTTTGTTAATGTTTACATTAAAATCACAGAATGACCCTGGTCTAATTGAAATTTCTGAGAAAGACTGTCAGTTACACTGAAACTTTTCTTTTACATCAAGAAATAATTCAAGATATGTTTACGGGTCATAGGCCCTATGTATTTATTTTGGGATGAAACCCTCGTTCGCTTTGCCATATGGGACAGTTTGCTTTTGTTTGTTAAAGCCACTATCAGTCATTTTTTTCCAAATTTAAAATGCCAATTTTGTCTCTAAATCGCTAGTGTTAGGTCATATCAATACCTTATATTACCTTCCTTTGTGAAAAACAGACACTTAAGCATTTTAAAGCGGTCTTGAAGATGCCATTTTCGATTGTTTTTAGACCTTAAAAAAGTCGGATCCCGACATTTATTGGTAAACAAAGCATAAAAATCATAATTTCTTGACAAAATACAGCGTGCTGCGCTTAGCCACTCACAGGGGTCTTTACTACAATAATTTCCAGTACATTAAGCCCAAATTAATTGGTCGAGCTATGAGTTGCAAAAATATTGGGCGAGACGCAGTCGAGCCCAATATTTTAAAACTCATAGCGAGACCAATTAAAATTGGGCGTAAATCATCCAATTTTATCATTATCATGTTTGGATCCGATATTTTCCCACACTTGGACTCCCCAAAACATGATAATGCAAAAAAATGGACTTCGATGAAAAATAGTCGCTGATAGTGGCTTTAAGTTACTTGCGTGCCCCACAGTGCCGCGTCGTGAGTGCTATGTCAGTTTCGTGAGGTTTTCGTTGTGACTCAAACGTAAGCTTCAAGCTGCTTCAAGTCTTCAATCCACGATCTTCTGGAATCCGCTAGGTAATTCCGCAAAATGAATATAGGCCTACTCCCCGTCATGATCACCTATATATTATACACGATATCGTGAACGAATGGAAACTGATAAACCTCGAGATGAAAAACAAAACAAAAAAACACAAAAAAGGAAACTGAGACCTTTTTCTCGTGTTTCTTGGTTCCCTTCTTTCGCGATGTATTGAAGTATTTAGAAACAAGATAATTGGTGTTTTTGCGTACTCTGATCAATAACAAATTTGGCCCGTCAGTTTTTTGGTCCTTTTTTGTGTTTTCAGACACAACGTTACCAAAAAAAAAACCCTCATCGAATTTCTACTTGTCATCCAAAGAGACCCCTATTCTGTCAGCCCAAATTTTTGGATGTTTTATTATACAAAGTGAATCAAAAAAATTGTGCATGAAAAAACACAAAATTTGACCCTGACCTGTTTACTCAACTGTGACGCAGTTGGTGTTTTCCATGATCTGCATATTTTCGACTTTCTTTGCTGAAAAAATGAAGGAATTTGGTGAAGAAATGAGGAAGATATGAAAGATTTTCGCGGCTGATCCATTTGTACCCCATTCCAATGGGATCTACACAGTTAAGCTGGTTTTCAGTTCCATTATTTTGTCTGAATGTGGTGACAAATCTTTCTGAATCAGCTGTGAAAATCTTTCATAGCTACCTCATTTATTCACCAAATTACATCATTTTTTTCAGCACAGAAAGTCGAAAATATGCAGATCATGAAAACATCAACTGCGTCACAGTTGAGTAATCAGGTCAGGGTCAAATTTTGTGTTTTTCCATGCACAATTTTTGATTCAATCTGTATAGCGCAAATTACGTCAGTTTAGTTCAATTTATTCCACTGCCACAATAGGAATTCAGAAGCATTTCGCCTCATATATGAGGCTGCAGGTGTGAATGTTATCATAGTCCGGCAGGTATCATAGTCCGGGCTCCATAGACGACAACGGAATAAAGCCTAACTAATGTTGCGTGAAGAATCAACTGAATCAATTACCATATTGTTCACCAGTGTTCCCGGACTATGAGCCCGGAGGAGGACTATATCTTCTGCCACACCTGTGAGCACTGTGATACAAATTTATCGGCACTTATACAGAATGTCCCAAAAATGATAACACTTGGGGCAACATCTTGCTGTCAAAATAAGAAGTATGTATGGCTTTTTGTTTAGTATGCCCTTTAAACCCAAATGACAATTAAGTGTACAACTTAATGCCATTGAAATCCAATATGTAGAACAAAAGACATACTTCATAAAAACATTAGAGTGCAAAATCGAATTGGTCCAATTTCTGCCATTTGAAATGCATGAAGTAGCATAAAAAGTAAGACACAACACACAATATTTTCTTGTGTCTTATCTTCTTACCTACTTTTTCTTTCTTTATTACTTTTTCAAGAACAGAATTTAAAACTAATATGTGACCCATCACATCAAAAGCCAAGTTGAGATTTTGTATGCATCAAAAAGCCCATATTATAAGCTTTAAAATGATACCTGTCATGTGTAAATTGGGTGTAGCAATGCAATTTTATGAAGAAAAATGGGGTTAAATTTCTTTTTATTTTCTTTGTTTTTTCATGCATAATTTAAATAATATATTGAAATGCAAATTCCCGACAACTGGTTGGTTTTGATGTGATGAGTCACATATATTGCATAAAAATTCTGTCATAAAAACATAATAACCAGATATTTTCGGCATTAAGTTCAAGATCGCTATGATGAAGTTCTTCGCAGCAATTGTTAATTAAAGGTGCATTTCGTTATTCTAGCACCTTCAATTTTGTTTATGTTTCACTAGTTATCCTTGCGAAAAGCTTATTCCCAGAATTTCTGGTGATTCTGATCTTGGATTTTGGCGTTATGAGCAAATGCTTGCGTCACACTGTTCCATAGGCCACTGTGCTGTAATTTCTATCCGTTTACGGACAGAAAATACAAAAGTACAAATTTCTTGCAGATACGACCGAATTTACACATCAGATTGGGCACACGTACTAAACTTAGCCCAACGGTTCAGATGATACAAAAATCTCGACTTTTTTTTTTAGGTAAGTCGGGTGAGGGGACTTTGGATCACGAAATGCTCCTTTTAAAGAGAACTGATGATTGTTTCAAAAACTTATTGCTGAGCATGAAAAAAATTGCTCATCCTTTTTTTTTTATTATGAGGCACAAAAGGAGTTGTTTCAATAGTTAAAGGGGCATTTCGTGATCCACAACCTCGTACCCCGACTTACCTAAAAAAGCTTAGATTTTAATATCATCTGAACCGGTAGCCTAAGTAATGCATGTGTACCGGGATGTGTACATAATCTTACGTGCAATTTCGGTTATATCTGTACGAAATTCGCAATTTTGTATTTTCCGTCCGTAAACGAACAGAAATTACAGCACAGTGGCCTATGGGACTATGTGAAACAAGCATTTGCTCAGAAAACAAAACCGCAAGATCTGAATCAACTATAATTTTGTGAATAAGCTTTTCCCAATGGGATCTCGTGAACCATAAATAAAATAGAAGGGGCTGGAATCACGAAATGCACCTTTAACGGTGCAACGAGAGATTTCACATATCAGGTGTCCCTAAAAAATCAAAGTAAAGCTTTCCATCAAAAATATCCCCATCTGAAAGGATTAAGCTAAGAAATGTTTCTTTGGTACAAAAATTGTGAAATTTCTAATTTCGTAGGAGCAATGCAAATACGAAATTCAGCCTATGTTTTATATTGAAATATAAGCAGATCAAAATCACCCTTTTCTCTCTTTTAAGACATTTCTGTACCCAAATAAGCTCACATACAAGGTAAGAAATATATTGAGTGTCTATGAAATTAGTATTATGACACAATATTTGGGTGCCTCAAAATCTCTCGTTGCACCTTCAAATGCACCAATCAACTACTTTCAATTTAATGTGCGCAGGAACTGCCTTTAAGTCCTTTTTGGGGAGAATTGAGTTGACATGGTTTTAGATAGTCTGTGGGGTAACAATTATTATGGTACAACTAATTTTAAAATTTGGAGTTTGCAAACGTATTTTTCTGTGGGTCTGATTTTGCATTGTCACCAATGTGAGCGCAAGACACTATGAGCTAGTAAAATCTCAATTCCCTTGTCACAGTTCAGTAGCTTTCATTCACCAATGTATTTAGAAAATACACCCCTGGTTTTTGGGTATGATACCTAGATCACACACGGTCAAGTCATGTCAATGTATGTACAAGTACAACCCACTGAACTGTGTCCTTGGTGGATGAGCGTATTGTAACTCAGAGTGAGAAGTGCTTAAGTCCACATTTTGACACCAACGAATTCATAACAACGCCCTCAGCAAACAATATTTTGTGAATTTTTGGTAATAACGGTATTATAGTCAGGGACAGAATTAGCCGCCCAATTGCGCGTATGTCAAGGTTTGTCAATCAGCGCGGCGCGGACTGTGATTGGTTTGAATGTGTAGTATGGGCGGGGCATGTGCGAACAAAATATGATTTAAAATGTCAAAACATGCCCTATTTGAGTCGGGTTTTCGACGCACGGACGCAATAATTCACGTAAGTAAAATTTCTGTTTCAATAAGGTATAAATGTTCACAGATTATTCTTCACGGCCGATATTTGTTCTGCACCGTCAAATTACGTCAGGCGCGCAATTGGTCGCCTTATTCTGTCCCCCGACTATAGATCAATGTTATTTAGCAAATCTTCCTTTAAATAGAATATTTTTATTGGTGTGTGCTGAAATGCAAATTGTGTTCACTCTCTTTGGGCTCAATGTGAGAGCAAGAAGTGCCCATGTCCACAAATTCTGCATATAACAGCACATAACTGCCCACAATATATCTCTAACTTCCTTTCACCTAAATTTTTCTTTGAAATTTACCGACAGTAATCATCCAACATATTTTATAACAAATTGCTTTTTAATTTGGGCATTTTTTTTTTAAGTTTTGTCTTATTTTGTCTTATAAACAAAACAAACACAGAAGGATGGCAGAATAGTCTTAAGTCAAAATCATTAATTAAATTGATCAAGTACCGGAAATTCCAGGAGGGCCCAAATCCATATTATACCGGTGTGAAAGCAGATATAGTCCGGCGGGAGCCACAGTCCGGGGCTCCATAGACAATAACGGAATAAAGCGTGAAACTAATGTTGCGTAAAGAGTCAAATGAATCGATGGCCCTATTGTTCACCATTGTTCCCGGACTATGAGTACGCCGGAAAATGATTACTTCTACACCGGGTCAAAAATGAAAATGCTTGGATTACTGTAAAAAGGTAACCAAAGTGTTCGTCTTGTTACAAGGATTAGAATGGTATCGTTTCGGGCATGCTAGTCCAAGATGCTGCCAGTCCGACGCGTAACTCAAGTATGATATACTATTCAGACAAGGCGCATAGTCCGAAAATGGAAACACTGCGCTAGTCCGACACTTTCCAAACACGGAATTAAAGGGGGTGGCCCGATTTAAGTCTATAAATTTGTTATCTTGATACAATGGTCTTCAACTCAAAACCCCATCTGTAAAGTTTTGCACCGATATTTTCAACCTGATTTGAAGTGAGAGCTAAATACGTGATTTGTAATCCCCATAGGGTACTGTGTAAAATTAATATTGGTCGACCAAAATGGAGCATATTTCCGCTCATAACATCCAAACTAAACATCCTTTATCCCTAAGATTTCACAGAGTAATCAGAAAAATAGTAGCTTTCTTCTATAATATGAAAATGTTGACCACTTCCGGTAAAATATGGGGTCCCTGGGGACGAGGCTATTAGCGATCGGGCCATGGACCTTTAAGCTAGTGTCGGACAAGCGCAGCGTTTTTCATTTTCGGATTAGCGATCGGATTAACGGGTGCACCCCGTAGTTTCTACTCTCTACAACTTATCGTTACAGACATATGGAAAGTCAGAGCATGCCAAATGTCAAAGGTTAAATATTTATTTAATATTGCTCCGTTTTCTTTTAAAAATGGGCTCAAATCATTCATCTTTCCTCAAGACTGTTACAAAATAATTTGCACTGCCGAAGAAATTTCCAAAATTCAGGGGATACGCGAATGATTTTTATGCTTTGTTTACTAATAAAAGTCGGGATCCGACTTTTTTAAGGCTCAGAAGCAGTCGTAAATGGCATCTCCAAGACCGCTTTAAAATGCCTAAGTGTCTGTTTTTCACAAAGAAAAGTAATATAAGGTGTTAATATGACCTAACACTAGCAATTTAGAGACAAAATGGGCATTTTGAATTTGGAAAAAATGACTGATAGTGGCTTTAAGTGATTCATGTCGTTTGGTATTTACTCAAGTGTCGGTTTTGGTAGTCAAGAAAGCGAAGAAGTTTGTGGGATCAATTTTAAGAAAATTTTAAGAAATTGTTGAATCATCACTGGTCCACGTGAGCATCTCCATGCGCTATAAACTGATATATGCATGAAATACCTTGTACATTATACTGGTAAAAACCAAGGGGGGTTTAGTAGTGTAAAGGATACTTCGTATCTTGCAATTAAGGGCGTGTTAGGATCATGCTAATAAAATAATATTTATCAATGAACAGAGGTCTGCTTTTTGAAAATCGTGCTATTCTGCACGTACACCATACAATTAAAGAGCTTAAGATCTGGTTTTGTCTCTCGGACAGCTCACGAAAACCACATGCAAATTAGGTATACTCTTAAGCTCATTGGCTGCTCTGTGTGGAGAACGTCACTTGCATACTTAATACGGTATTTTTCACTTCAAGAACGGTTGGACATCTTAAGGGCTTTTCTGCATTGTTTGCAGAAGTTGACTGTAGAGGATAAGAACCGCTGATGGGAATGACCTCAGATGTTGTAAGAGGTTGTAAGATGATTACAAACACAATATCCTAAGGAGATACAGTCTGCCACTTGCATCTTTTGGTTGCGGGTAATTTATAGCAAAACCAACACATTTGGTAAGAGAAGGGTTAATTAAAGTTTATAGGAGTGAACTTTTATTTTCAGGATGACAGGTTTCATTGGTGGTCTATAATGATTCCACCCGTTTAATCCCACAATTACGTCATGATCTCAACAACAACAACAACAACAAAAACATATTTCCCCGATATTCGCTAAAAATAGGCCGATTTTCAATTTTGAGCTAAAACTCGTACAACATAGGAATTTTGCTGGACTTTTTTGCTTTACAAGAACTTTAACATAAAGAAAATATAGCTATTTTGACCTACAAAGTAAATTTCATGCTAATATCAGTAGGATTTTTTATAGGAACAAAAAGTAAATCTCTGGGGTTTTACCAACCCCCAAATGTTGACGACCTACATTACCCCGAAAAGAAGTGGTGCGGTTCAAATTTGGAATGGATGGTCATACAATTCGTTTATTTTAGCGTTTTTTCGGTAACAACCCCCTGACTTGTCACTCTGCAAATTATCTATAAAACTTTGTTTTTACTAACCTTAGTCAAAACGATGTCTTATATGACCAATTTGTAGAAAATTGGTCATACATGTATATATTGGTCAGCTTTCGATCATGACCATCATGACCACGTACAATTGAAACAAAAACAAAAGCAAAACATTGTAAATGAAATGAAATTCATTGTAAAATATTCACTCTTTTATCTTTTTCATGTGAAACACATTCGATTTCAATGTATAAAAGTGTTTTATACACACTATAGAATGAATAATCTCTTCGTGCAAATCAGGATTTTTAAAATTGGCAAAATGACCACGAAGAAGCTGTGTGATTGCGATCACGATTTGCTGAGCTTTGCAATGTTTCGTCGATCGTCGTTTTACGTGAAGCTATGTAAATAAAGAAAACATATACTTGATTGTTGAAATTCATGGTATCATTCAGATAAAGCTACAGGAAATATTGGGTAACTACTATTATGAAATTATCAAAAGTAAATTTCAATTGGTGTGGGAATTACCCCGAGCTTACTTTTGTGCAAATCTATCCGTTTGAACTCTCAATTTTGTTTTAAGATAAGCCATTTTGCACGTAGGAATATGATATATATAGATTGTGGTTAGCTTTTTAAAAAATGAAGACAAAACAGATTGGACATATGGTTTCATTACGAGATGTCTCTGAGGTTCATGACCAAGGTAATAACCTTTCTCCCAGAAAGCTGCAAAAGATTCGATGTTTATTCGTCAGTCGACACGGAGCGGTTAGTTAGAAACTATAAGCATTGACCTTGGTTTGTTAATGCCCTATATAATCATGATAATGGAAACCAATTATTTTTTAATAGAAATTCCTTAATTGCTTTTGTTATTTGTTAATGATATGTTATTTGTTTTATCTTATTGATCATGTTTATTTAATAATTCATTTGTTGATAATCTTAGCCACTCTATCTGAGGACACAATGCCAATTTTCTTTTACACTTATCTCGTACGAGTTTCGTCTTCAATAAACGGTGAACGAAAACAATTAAGTTAATTATATTATATGCTATTACAACTTCGTGAGGAAACAAACATAAACGAAATTGTATCATTTTAAGTGAAAGATGCAATCCAATTATACACTACCAAACTTCAGGTTTACGTTAACAGTTACCCTTTTTCAATTACTGCCTAATTTACTTACTATTATGCCTAATACTTCCTTTTTCTGATTATTACCTGTATTACTTTTTGTACACTCTCCTGAGAGCTAGTGAACAAGCGTTACTTACAATTAGATGGTGCGGTTTGCCCTTGTTTTGCTGTAGTTTATAGTCCCCCCCAGGGGAGGAGGGCAAAACAAAGCAATTGAAATGTTGTATTAAATTATTAAAAATCATATAACCCTGTTTCCGCAAATAAAACTTGCCACCTTTTCTTGAAAATGAATGTCACCACTCACCCTCATGAATGTCCACCCCGCAATTCCTTTTACCCCAATATCATGACCAATGGTGGCGGAGATTGAGCCAGCTTCCTTGCGGGCTCTCGCCGTCGGGGCCACGTTCCCGGCAGTTCAACCTAACGGTGGGATCACCGAGGCAATTGGGGTTCTCGGGAATGGGAAGGCTCCTGTGTTGGCGCGGGCGTCCATGCGGAGTTCTTGGGATTGTTGCGCCCGGGTGTGCGGTGGCTCCGGCTCTTCCTTCTCCTTGCGTGGGATCGACGTCCGGTGTTCCTCCGATGGGGGACTCGGGGGTCCTTGCGGTCCTGAGGCCCAGGAGGCCAGCAGGCGAGCCCGGAATTGCAGACCCTTCTCGCTGCTGTCTCACAACTGTGGGCTGCTTGGGCGACTGATACTCGGCGGGGATCGGTGATGCGGTCGGGGCAGGTTTGCCCCGCACCCGGGCTGGATTTCGGGGAGGTGGGTCAGCAGCTGATCGGATGGCGGGGCTGGTTGGTGACGTCGAGGCGGCCTTCCGGGGGGGGGGGGGCGGAGTTTGGTAGCGGTCTCCGTGGACCTGGCTGCTGCGTGCGATGCAGTCTGGCATCGGGGTCTCTGCCTTAAGCTGCTCGAAGGTCTTCCCTGGTGTCGGGCTTGTCGGGTTCATTATGCGGCTCGTCCTGGGACGGGTCTTTCGTCCTGGGGATCGGGTGGGCGGCGCGGTAGAGGGCGCGGACTTCGGATTGGTGTCCCGCGGGGTTCTATCCCTGACGCCCCGGGGGGGGGGGGTCTCTCCGCATCTCTGCGTCTCGGGTGTGCCGGGGGAGATTTTTCGCGGTGCTCCTGCGCGGGCGGCGCGGCGCTTGGGGTGGCTGCTGATTCCTTTGGGTCCTTGGAGGCGGTGTTGCAGAGAGACCTGACCGCTGTAAGCCAGTTCTTCCGCCGGTGGCGCTTGGGACTCCGGCGGGCCCGGGGCCGTCGGCTCTGTTTTCATTTCAGCCTTGCAGGTCGGTGCGGCGGAGGGAGAGCTTGCATACTCTGGATGTAGAAGGGCTTTCGGCTGTCGCATGGCCCGTGCGCCCGCGCCGGCGCATGCATCGGCTGTTGCCTTGGCGTGCTCCACTGCTGGATGCGCTGCACCAGTGTGGAGTCGCGGTGTGCATTCGCGCGGGATTGATGTCGTTCTGGGTGATGCGGTGGGGCTTGTTGGTGGTTGCCTTTTGGCGGCGACTGTGGAGTGTCTTCCAATTCTGTCTGGCATGGCTCCTGCGGGCCTTGGGGGGGGGCCTTCGGACGGTCGGGCTCGCCAAGAGGTGTGGTGAGCCTGGTGGCCTGGTCCCCCCACCGGCACCCTTTGGGGATCGGGGAATTCCACGGGATCACTTTGCTGCCCAGTCCGTGACGCTGCGGTCGCGGTGTCCCTGTCGGTCGTCCTGGGTCGGTGGCGGATGGTGTGAGCGATGGTTGTCCTCTGCTTTGAACCTGGGGCGGCTTGTGGACGGCCCGTCTGGCAAGCCCGGGGGCTGTGGCCTTGGTGGGAAAGCGTGGGTCAGCCTCGGCGGGCTCAGAGCTAGCGTTGGTCGTGCAGGGAACTTCCTTCGCAGGATCGGAGTGGGGCTTTCACCGGGCTGCGATTGTGGAGGGCCGCGGGCCATTGGCCGCATCGTGGATGGCTGTGGGGTCTGCGGGTCCCCGGGAGGAATTCCGGGCCTGGTCGGCCTGAATGATGGGGCTGTCGGCTGGTTGGGGACGGATCTTCCACTATGATTTTGGACTTGCACGCACGAACGAGGGACCAATGGATACACATAGACTACAGCAAACCATGGAGCTATAAAGATATTCAAAATCGGCATGGTATGATGAGGAGAAAAATACTACAGATTCCTTCTCATCTGGGATTTGCAGGGCCATTAAGTTGAAAAGATTTCAGGTGTTGTTGTGTCCTCGATTCAGATTGGGTATTTTTTCATGACGTAACACAAGATGCAGTCCTATTCTGTGGAACAATTTGGGGAAACATCTACAAAATTCGAAATCAGTACCTCATTTTCGCAAACAGTTTAAAATTGAACTTAGGGCCTATTTCTAAATATAAAGAATAGTTTTTGCATTATTTTATTTTTACTCCAATATGCCGTTGATGGCAATTTGAGCAATTTGAATCAGGGTGCATTGTTCACTGGCCGTTTTTTCGTGTTTTGTGAATTGTATGTCCTTATCTTAAGATATGTTGTAACATATCTTTCAGGGGTTGACCCCAGTCTGGTCTTACAAATGTCTTATTGGCCTTTTGGTCAACTCCTCCATAAATTGTGTTTCTGTAATTTATTTTTGTGTAACATGATTTTTATGGAAATAAAGTTGAAGTTGAAGTTGAAGATGCATAATCCTCGTTCACAAATAAATAAATCGCTTCTATAGCGTGTGTTTGTTCAATTAACTTTTACCATATTTTTTTCATCATTATTCTAGAAAGGAAGAAAGACTAGCAAAAGTACTAGAAAGAATGTTGATGAGCAATCTTTGACATAACACATTTGTGGTCAGACCAAAATTTAATTCCAGTTCTATTCAACTATAAACCGCGTTTTTAATGTAAACTTTTTATTTATTTTTGTATGAGGTGCAGGTATTTGTGTTTAGCGTCTTGAACAAATACTCATCCTTAATCGTGGAGGTGATAACCTTGGACTCGTTTGAACTCAACTGCGTGAAATTAATTGGCACGCTCCACGTATCAAATCAGCGATTTTTCCCGCGCATGTCGAGTTTCTTGCGCTGTGTATCGAGTTTTTTCCTTTCCTCGCCATATGTCGAGTGGGGCAGCGTTATATGTCGAGTTTACAGCGCATCTTGACGTTTGGGGCCCTCGATACATCGAGTTTTTGCTCTCTATATGGTGAGTTTGACATAAATCATGTCCATTTTCCTCCAATGTCCAGAAAATCATGCCGCGTTTATCAAAATCTCGACATGATTTTTTCTCAACGTGAGGAAAACTCGACATGATTTTTTTTTTTTTTTTTTAAACTTGACATGATTTATGTCAAACTCACGGTAGAGAGCACAACTCGATGTATAGATGGCAAACTGGACAGATAGCGCTGTAAACTCGACATATACCGCTGGGCACACTCTGAGCAATGGAGGCACGAGCTCGGAGGTTTGCTCATGTTGAGGGGGGGAAAGACGGTGTCTGGGGTCATGGGGGGGTTCAGTTCTGCTCATGTTGAGAAAAGAATCATGTCGATTTTGCCTCCTCATGTTGAGAAAAAAATCATGTCGAGTTTGCTCATGTTGAGAAACAAATCATGTCCAATCTTGCACATGTTTAAAAAAATCATGTCCAGTTTTTTTAAAACTCGCTGGATTTATCTGGACATGATGATTCTGACATGATTTATGAAACTCGGCACATAGAGTTCAAAACTGGATAGGCACGCTGTAACTTCGACATAATAGCCGGGGTAAACTCCGATAATACAGCGCATGAAACTCGACATGCTAGGGAAAACTCGCCATGATTTGATACGTGGAGCGTGCCATAATATAACAATGGCCCTGACCCGATCACTCCCAAATGAAAAGGACTCATAAGTTTTTTTACTCCACATAAATAGCTCGCGGCTATGCTTGAATATCTAAAAAGCTCCTATGGTTTTACTAGAAGTTCCCCCTAATTATGTATCCCTTGGTCCCCGTATTGGGGGAAAGAAATTGAGTTGGCATGTCATTCATTTTTTTGTCAAGAAATTGCACATCCGGTTTTTTTTATTTGAGGGAACAGACGTTATGTGCTGTTAAACATTTATAAACATTTTACACCGGGTCCTGTCTTCTCCCTTGACATGAGATTTCGGAATTTGTTGGGTTATGTGGTCTACACGTACGCCCAACAATATGGCATGTATAAAAAAGATGACATTTCTGTCTAATAAGATATGCAAAACTATCAAGTCTATATCGATTTCCCACCTTCTAGGGCTTATGAGAAACAAATCTCGGTCCTATTAAAACAAGATAAATGAAGTGATATATAACATAATCGCATTCTTAGTCGCAATACTGTCGGAATACTGAGCAAACAAGGCTCTAATAATAGTAAAGAGTGAGAGAATGTGCGCGTGGATTGAGTGCAGATACCGGCCCGCGATTGTTTTTAACAATTCGTTTCACTATAGGGGCCTACTTGTTTAAATCAGGATCACGTTTTTTTTTTATACACTCTGCAAAAACATGCTTAGAAATTAACACTTTTCTAAACAATATTTTGCACCACGTTTCTAAACATTTTGAAATTCTGTTTAATATCTAACATCTATGCCTAATTCCAGAAACTTGTGTAGCAAAATCGCGATTTTAGCTTAAAATCGGCCTTTAATTTAAAATGTTGGCTTTAAGCAAAACGCGTTTAAAAATTTTTTAAACTCTTTGCTTACTTAAACAGAAGTCTTAAAACACGAGTAACATCGTCGTTATTTAAAGACGGCGCTACTTGGGTGTATAAAAGGCCCTATTGTGTTTGAGTGTTGAGCGCACAAAGTGTTTTTTGGCTTTCTCATAGCGTTTAGGCGCTACACAACTGAGGCGAGATGTGTGCACCATGTGCTTTTGTCAATTGGACAGTGCAATTGGCCGTACCTTGGCGAAAACACAACTAAACAGAGTCTACACTAGCCCCCGCACCTAGTTTAATTACTGATGCATTTTGGCGGAGTTAAAATTGCGTGGTTTAATTTAACTCCTTTCTGGAATTAAGCTTATTTAGGCTAACGTTATCTCACATATTAACGTTCGTTTAGCTTAACATCGCGCTAAACACCGTTTTTGGAATACTGGCCGTTATTTTAAATTCATGTTTAAAATCTAAACATGTTTAGGGATTTGACATTAGGTGTTGTATACATGTGATGCCAAGTGTTTAGGATTAAACATGTCCACATCTCCTAAACACTATTTCACCACGTTTCCAAACAACTGTTTTTGCAGTGTAGTTTTTATGATTATTCCTCAAATATTCACTTAAAATTATATAATAGTTCTCTCTCTAGTCTGACCATTATAATAAAAATATATTGAAAAGTATCAATATTGAACTACGTGCTGGTGGTCCCTCCATGCTTTATCTTTTACAAACTGGGTTTCGGGCAAAAAATAAAGGTTGGGAAACCTTCCTCTGAACAGTAGCGCAAGGGCGACTTCCCAGGAATCGTTCACCTACAGCTCACCCTCACCACACCCCGAAAACTCGCACGGTTGAGTAAACAAATTTCCCCTCATATTGCAACGTGCCGAGTGTAAGATGTCAGAAATTTCCAGACTCCAAGTTCGAAAATAACCTTTTTGACACCAGAGTAAACTGCCCGTCTCAAGTTGGTGACTTAAGGTATAGCCTACCACCTAACAAATACTGTACCTCTAGTGATCAGTCTATGCTTTGATGATAACCTACAAAGAAAGGCGGGCGGTTGCGTATGTAATTGTTTTTAACCTTAAGGATACTTAATTGATAAAATTTCGAAGTGGCTCTGCTTGCATTCGCAGATGCCAACCTACACTGTAAAATTACGTGTTTAGAATGATGCATCCAGATTTTTGCATACTATAGTGTTAGTTTATGTGGCAATTAATAAGATTCTTTCGCTAAGGCTAATGAAAGCTGGTCATTGGTTTTTCCCTCCTTCCATGCTCTTGCATTTGGAACGATGGACGAGGGGACTTTCATTACTCATTAGTCATCATTTCTCTGCTACTTTCATTATTGTAGATTATTAAATCAAATCATATACCAAATTTTAAAATTAACAATTTTAATAAGCAGAATGTATATCGTATGACATCATGATATTGTTGTTTGATCATAAATTGTATTTTAGCACTCCTTAAAAAGGGAAATGCACATGGACTAAAAGTTCTCCAGTTCTTTGCAAATCACATCAATTCTGCCATAATGTGATAATTCACATTTGGTAGCCTATATTAGTATTGTACAAATTCAAAGTATACAAAGAAGAAGGCATGGTTATAATAAATACATAAAAGAATAAAAGAAGTCTGTTTGAAAGATTTGAGCACCCCTATTGGAGTGTGAAATACACGTTTAACACGAAAACAAATGAAAGGGTACCCGTCTGACCTGAATTTTCCCGGGGCTGAATTCCCGATTAGGGAATTTAAACAGTTAAATCTTTTACTTTTATACAATAGCGAGGTTAAAATTGGGGGGTGGGGGGAAAAAGAGAGTGCCAACTGGAGAAAAATCTCAGGTTGTTTGTTCTAGACCAGTGTTTCAATGGGGGACACGACTTAAAGGTAAACGGCTGTATTGTATCTTCATGTAGGATATTCAAGAATACATCAAAAGACACCTTTGTCTAGGAAAATTCCCCCTTAATCTGTTGCAGTATGGCCTAAACAGGTTAATTTCCTTGTTATTTGAAAATGGGTTTTTCAAGTTAATATAATATATACCGGCGATCAATATGAGTGCTATACAGTTTTCACAGTCATTCATTCTTTCATACTCGCAATGATAACTAATATAAAATAATAGTGGACATGTTGACTTATAAACAATGTCGTGACAGATGACTAATATATAGACCTATTTCGGATAGGCAATCTGGTTGAAGCGGCATTTCGTGATTCCAGTATATCCTCATTTATTTGATTCATAAGATATCCCTTGAGAAAAGATATTTTTCACAAATCGGTTGATTCTTGACTGTGCATTTTGATGTTACAACAACCTTCTCAAAAACATTGTGTTTTCAAAACAAGTTTAAACATTTTATACCGGAATGTACACTGTACTCTCTATACAGTACTCTAGTTTTGCCTTATATAAATTACGGAATCTTAATAGGGGAAACTTGTAAAATGTACCTAGATACATTAATAAAACTTCAAAAATGGGCAGTGAGGACCATATCCAATAGCCATTACAGAAGCCATACTGCACCCTTATTTACCAGATATACGCCTTAATAATAGGAGATAATACCCACAGAGTCTTGGTATATTTATGTAAAGTATTCGCCTTAACCAAATTGCCGAGTATATTTAACGGCTATTTTAACAAACGGTCTGACATTCACATTATGGCACTGAGAACTTTACACTACAATCTTACGAGAAATAATAAAGTTTTCACGCATCAATCCGTGGCGAACTCCGGTCCTATTCTGTGGAACCATTTCGGGAAACAAAATCTACAAAATTCGAAATCAGTACCTCACTTTCGCAGAACAATTTAAAATTGCCTTATTTCCAAAATAAAGAATAGTTTTTGTCATTATTTTATTTTTACTGCAATATGCTGTTGATGGATTTGAGAATTTTAATCAGGGTGCATTGACACTGGCCGTTTTTTTCGTGTTGTTGATTGATGTCTTTATCTGAAACACATGCCCATTTAATATTGCATTATTCATCTTAATACGTTAGACAGGTTAGCTTTACTTAATCATGTAGTACATTTTATCACGAAGAACTGCTAGTTGGGAATCGAATCCGCGGGCATCTGCTTATGAAACCCAATACTATACCACAATCTATAACTACCTTACAGGGGCAGATATTACGATTAAATGACCAAATCTCAACTGAATGCACACAAAATGAACGGACCGTTTAATTCCTGGAATTATTATTAACGATCTGTTTATAATTTGACTGGTACAGTCACTCCGTGTGGCGCGGAGATAGAGTCCTCCGGGCTCACAGTCGGGAACATTGGTGAACATATTGCAATCGATTCAGTTGACTCTTCACGCAACGCTTTATTCCGTTTATTTATTTATTTCGTTGTCGTCTATGGTGGAGCCTCTGACTATTACATCCTGCCCGGAGTATGAGTATAACTTTCACACCTGAGCGGAAGAGGACATGACAACCAGTTCAGATTCAAAGGACTAGAACATATGTTTACTCAAGCTCAATTTTTTCCAAGGACCACACAGGACTGGAACGACTTACCACCCAAAAAAAAAAAAAAAAAAAAAAAAAAAAAAAAAAAAAAAAAAAAAAAAAAAAAATAAAAAATATATTTAGAAATTAATCAATAGTTCGAGAGTGTTTCTTCTTGTAGACGATCCAAACGTCTACCTCACTTGGTTTTGATTTGGCATATTATATAGCTCAAAACAAAGTTCAACTGTTTTATTTCGATTTTGATTAGCACTGTTATAAATAGAGATTCTATCGAGTGTTCACTAATCACCGTCAATTTTTATTATATTTTGTTCTTATTTTATATTATAATTTTTTATTATTTTTATTATTTTTTTCAAGATACACAAGTTTACATTTTTAAAATTTTTTATTTCAAGTTTTAAGTGTGTGGAAGATTTGTTTAGTTTTAAGAGCATTTCTTAAATATGGTGCCTGACACCAGCATTACAGTGTATTAACTCACTCCGATATGGTTGATATGTTTTTCGGGATCCAACAAACAGCAAACCAAAACACAATCTCTCCAAATAATGTTTTCACGAGGGGTCTATGAACTCAAGCCTCATGAAGGAATGAACAATTATTTTTACGAATATATTAGTCTTTACTCTTCGTTTTTCTTAAAGAGAACTGATACTATGATTAGTTAAATCTCAATTTCCCTTGGCACAGTTTCAGTAGCTTCATTCCCCATGTATTTAGAAACTACACCAAGTTTTTGGGTATGATAATGATACCCAATCACGCAAGGTCAGTTCATGTCAATGTATGTACAAGTACAACCCACTGACTGTGTCCCTAGTGGATGAGCTTATTGCAACTCATGGTGAAGCCACATTGTGAATGCACTTAAAGTCAGAGCACTTTATAACTAAGTTTTAGTTATAAACGTCTCTGTTAAAGTGGTCTCGCAAGAAAATATTGAGGCCATATCCACAATACTTAATGAAATCAAATCCAACATCCTAAAACATCCTTAGAATTTTGAATATTTTGTAATTCGCACTAGACATCAAAAGCTATAGCTTCTGTATATTTGTTGCAGTTAATTTGGACTTTGCATTTCCAAAGGAATATAATGTCACTGCTACAATACACTAGGGCAATGACATCATCACAATACATTTTGGATTTGAGCAGAGTGGGACAGGGGATTATGGAAATCACTGAACCAGTTATACTGTTAGAACCTGTTTTAAAATTTTGCTGTTTAAAAAGAGGGTTGTAAAGTTTGTTGTTATAATGTTGTTTAACAAGGTTGTATAATTTTGCAAAGCATTTTTAACAACTCGCAATCTTTAACCAGATGTTGTGTTTACTCTGATCATCGCTCAATCTTGATTAAAAACTTAATTGAAACACTTGTTTAAAAATTTAAACTGGTGCTTAAATTTTTAAACGTTGTTTTAATTTTTAAACACGTTGTTGAAGCACGCTGTTTAATTTTTAAAGAAGCTGGTTTTATTTTTTTAACAAATAAAAAGAGGTCGTTTAAAATTTTAACCAACTTGATTATTTTTTGTTGTCTAACAGTGATAGATCAATTGCACAAAATTATATAAATCCGACAAGATTTAATTTTTTGTTGAAAATTTACTAGGCATCTAAAAATATTATAGCCAGGTGTAGAAGTCTATAGTCGCGTCGACTCATAGTCCGGCTACAACGAAAGAATAGAGCACTCAATTCAGTTTGACTCTTCTCACGCCACATAGTTTCACGCCTTTAAATTACGTATCGTCTGGATCCCCGACTGTAACTCCGCAGGACTATATCGGCTTCCACACCGGGTTTTAAATTTTTGATGAGTTTTTTTTGATTTTGATGGAAATCTTACTTATAATGATTTTTAGGGATTTGGATATGATTGCATAAAGCCTGTACTTGCATATGGCCTCATATACTTGTTTTTTATGAAACCCCTACTTTGACCGTGGCGAAGACTAACGCTGACGGAATTTTTAGAATGCTCCACTACTGTCTGTTCAATTAAAGGCCGACTCAGAGATTTCCTTGAGGCGCCCTCCAATTCCAAAAAAAATCCTGTTTTTTGCATTTACATAATGCTTGTCATATACTAATCACTGTGTGAAATTTGCTAAGCTTAATCTCATTCTTCCTATAGAAAATCACACTTTGTTATAAAATTCCGGTATCCGAATTTTTGTTTATACACAGTATCCGAGGGACGTAATAACTACATATAATTGTTTACTGCATGAAAACGAAAATTACGATTCATCTCAAATTTCGGAATTGTGCATTGTAGGTTACCTCTTTGTTCTAGTTGACTATTTTTCAAATTACACAAAAAAATTATATTTCCGAAATCTCTGAGTCAGACTTTAACTTCATATGCTGGTTTTTTTAATTATTTCAAAAAATACGCACGTTCGAAATTAAATCACGAAAAGAAAGTTATCTTTGGACCTAAGACGTTTTTTTACATGACAAGGAATGGCACATTTTAAACCTCAAATCTATTGAAATCTGGGTGTTCCACCCTCGTGTTGAAAATGAGCAAATAAAGGTTTGGTCCCATTATAATTACGGTTTGTGGAGGTTCTATTGGATTCCACTTTGTAGGGAGTAAAAGTTTGCCGTCGGAGGATATAATTCACGATCAATATTGTCCCCATGTATTGAAGAATAATGCTATCTTTGTTCAACAGGATCAATCCGAACCGTTGTTTTTCACTGAATTTTCGCAATACAAAAGAGATGACATTCAAGGAGTCCACACGCATTAACTTGAATTGGACTGCACGCGGCATACGGAGGGCTGTATGATTCTTTTGTTCCTAGCCAATGAATAAACAGACAGTACCTCTATTCAAAGTATCGGTATTTCACGATGCATTTATTACCTGCATGTGCAACACCTGAAATCAAAGCCCGGGATCCTCGACTCAATATTGTTCGTATAAACGTACTTTTGAGCGCCCTAATTCATGATGGGGCCTGCCATCAAAGTTTTCAGAGTCAAAAGTCAATATTCACCTGGACCAGTTTGTTGTCGTTTTGCAATAAATCGTGTAAATTGCATCAAAATCCAATGAAAAGATCTGTTTTTCAAGCTGGAAACTCAATGATCTTGCTGGTTCCATGATGAATAACATTTTTCCTTTCGTGATTTTTTTCCAAAGCGTATATTTTTTAACTAATTAATTAACGGACATCTAAGTTAATTGAACAGACAATAGTAGAAAACGGCCAAGATAAGAAATTTGCGACTAGCTATAGCAATTACGGATTGAGGGGTTAACTGAATACGACAAATGATTGACACTAAAATATTCGGAGTCTTAAGAATGTTATCAAGGAAGTTAGACAATTAACCTTATATCTGTCCCGAGTCCTTTGTGAATGGTGAGTCACGGCTCAAACCCTAAACGTCTGCAGTTTACTCATTATAAGGCCAATCAATGTATGTTGGTCTCACATACATTTGGCAAAAAAACTATGTGTTATGCGTATTTATTTATGTTTGGATTATTTATTTATTATTTATTTATTTTTATTTATTTATTTACTCATTTCTTACTTTTGATATACTCATTTCTTGATTTATTTATTTATTTCTTTATTTATTTTATTTAGTTTTTTTTATTTATTACTCATTTTCTTACTTATTTACTTCACTCACTCATTATTTTATTTTATTATTGGTATTATTTTTATTTATTTTATTTATTATTTATTTTTATTTATTTATTTATTTTTATTTATTTATTTGATTTTTTATTTATTTATTTTTAGTTATTTTTATTAATTTTATTTTTATTTATTTATTTTATTTATTTATTTATTTTTATTTATTTTTGTTTTTTTTTATTTATTTATTATTTTGGGGTGTCGAGTGTTTGCTTTGTTTTTTCTTTCTTTACAACTCTTTACTTTTTTACTTTTTTATTGTTTTTTGTGGCCACTTTTTAACACTAAAAACACAATGCCGAAAGTGGCTCACCGAAGAAGGTATGTGACTAAAGTTGTAAAATTCTTTTTAGTGATATCTCTAATTACAGTGAGGCCACATACGTTTATAGCACTTTTGCTAAACTCACATTAACACAGAGCGTCAAATGTAGTCTGTGTTTCTTTGTAACCTTGGAATGGCCGACCATGCAATAACTTGAGAATCTGTTAACCTTGTCTTACTAGGGGGAGTGTTACAGGGGGTAACCCCCCTAGTGAACTTTTCTCTGGTGCGCCAAAAATGTCAAAAGCTTCATAAAAACTTTTCGGTAGGCGAGGCGAAAGTAAAAAAAACCCTGTTTTACGGGCCCTACCGACCCTTATTTTTTCAGTTTTTTTGCGATTTTTGTTTTTTTTTTTTTTAGTTTTTCCAAAAATCATGTAAAATCAACCTGTTTTTAGCACCAATTTATCAATGTTTGGGCAAATATTTTTAAAGAAAATTTGTAAAATTTTCATTTTTCCTCTTGATTTGTCGATTTTGGGGCTATTTAGGCCAATTTTGAGCTCCAGAAAAGACAAAAAAAATTAAAAAGACTAAAATTTTCGCCCGCCGACGACCGACCCTACTTGAAGGCCGCTCATCCCGTAAAACAGGGTTTGTTTTTTTCCCTCGCCTAACCATTTACTTATCCTTTCCGGTCATTGTGAAGGTGGGGGAGGTGCCACCTAAGAATAATTTATAATACATTTTTTTTTTTTTTCTTTCAGTAATTTATAATGCATTTTTGAAAATCTTCTGCATAAGTATTGCTCTAATATTTTCCATGTTTATGTCAACTAGTCAATGTCATTTAGAGCTGAGAACCGTATGAAAATCCGATATGCCTTTCTTTTTGCACAAATTGGATTTCACCTATTTTCTGTGGAAAATGCCAATTGTGCCAACTCGCTCTTTAAGGACCTGACGTTACATTATTTAACCAACCATTTTTAATTTTTGTATCAATGGAAAGAGGAAGACCATAGCTATCTTCTTGGTATCAAACTCATAAACGTCGAGTTCTTTATACGAATTTCCAAAGGGATGGTGAGTAATCCAGATATTGGTTTGTAATATCTAGGATGTTTAGTTGGGTGGTAAAATTCGGTGTAAAGTTACCCTTTTGTCAAATTTCCATTGTTTTGTATGGGAATTGGGGCCTATAGGCCTACTCATCTCTTTCCTAAAAAAAATACCAACACGGACGATCCTAAAACATGGAAATTGTACATTTTCAGATTGCTCATGCTCATACCAGTAATTTGATACCAATATTGTCAAGATTGAAGCATTTTGAAAATTTGGCCCCTATAAATGACCAATAAAAAGTCCAATGACCTTTATCACATTTTCACCCATATCTCTGTAACCACCTTCTCTGCTGTAACTAAACATCACATATATGCCAAACTATATTTTCTGATTCCTTATGATGAGACGAATCATTTGAGATATCTAAAACGAACCACTTAAAATGACTGATCTGTTTAGATTCAAGATGGCCGCCAAACGGACCCCATTGGACAATATTTGATTTTGGGTAACATCAAAATGCTTTAAGGAGATGTCGTAAAGATTCCAAAAATCATGTTAGAATTTAGTTTTAAGGGGGTGCATGGGAACCCATGTAATCTATTAGACTACTATAATATGCCCGAAGCATAATCTTTTTGTGCTTCATTGGGTATTTCATGGACAGTTTAGAGTCCGTTTTGATATATTCCCGTTTTGGTATGCGTCCCGGGTATGCGTCTTTGTATTCATCCGCGTTTAATCTCGAATTAATCCGTTAAACTCAATGGTATAATACCAAACAGGCCCGAAAACAGGAACATACCAAAACCATATGTAACGTACACATACGCGATTTCAATCATTATGAGGAACCTTCAACTTTCACACACTTTGTTTTGTGTTCTCTTGGTGATAACATACTTTGCAGATGTAACCAGAGGCGCATTGTTATAGCCAAACGATTTTGATTGACACATTGAGACTGCGATCTTCCATCACAACACACTCATTTGGAAACAACGTTTAGAATGCACGTATTTCCCGATTTTGCTAGAAATAAACAATTTCCACAGTGACAGCTACATAGGCTAAGGTTGCAACTACTGTAAAATTTTCAGAACGCCTAAAATGTAACACCTTTTGAACACCTGACACGTGTTCATATTACGTTTTCTGTGATAAATACTTCCAGTTCCTTAAAATATGTGAAAAAATATTAAGAAAACTAATTAAATGATTACAATCGAAATATATATTCCATTTTTTGCTGCCTCAGAGTAAAAATAAAAAAGTGAATTTTTTCGTCGGAGTCGCTGAGAACACATCGGACACCTTACACACCATTGGCACGCTTCAGAAATCTGAGTGAAGTGAACACTTCAGACGCCTGAAACCATTGTTCAGACGCCAATGTTCTAAGGTGTCCGATGTGTTCTCAGCGACTCCGAAGAAAAAGCTGACTTTTTTTATTTTTACTCTGTAGCAGCAAAAATGGAATATATATTTCGATTGTAATAATTTAATTAGTTTTCTTAATATTTTTCACATAATTTAAGGAACTGGAAGTATTTATCACAGAAAACGTAATATGAACACGTGTCAGGTGTTCAAAAGGTGTTACATTTCAGGCGTTCTGAAAAATTTACAGTGATAATAGACCGAGATCAATATCTTTAAAACACGCATACCAAAAGAACAAAAAAAAAAAAAAAAAACAAATATGAAATGGTATCTAAGTTACTGACCCATGCGCTTTTATTGCCAAATACATGCTAAGGGCATAACAAAATACATTGTAAAGTAGTATTGATTTCTTTAGGAATGTTATGATATTTTTCTTTGTAGGACTATAGTTCTCTTTTAAGCAAACTTAAATAAAAAAAAAACATTGTGGTTAAAAATCTTATATTTTTACCGCAACGTATGCAAACATCATTCAACAATAACCTTGCATTAGTATCCTGGATATCCATTTATTTTTGTCTGCTCCTGTGTGTTTCACCTCTTCAATAATCATATAAATAATAAGATATAAATACAAATATGCATCGACAAACTTCCACGTGCATATGGCAATTAATTAAAATTCTCAGAATTTTGTCCCCAATCATCATGATCATAATTATATTTGGAAAGTTCACTTGTGGCGTATACCACTTTCATTCTGTATTCTGGATGGATAGGAGAGCACAAGTGACTGTATAGGCGCAGTAAAGCTTCGAGTGAAAAATACAAGGCATAAAAGGAGGAAACGTTACGTTTTTGTCAGCATTATTTTACAAAAAGCATTGTTGACTTTTAAAGCAAATTTGTTATTTTGATCTTCAGTTTATGGACGTACCTTTTCCGAGAAATATAAAAAAGTTGCACTTTTACAACCCAACAACATAATAAATTATGCTATGGGTAGCAACTGGTTTCGATGTTGTCGAGAACCTGAGACTGGTAAGTTTAATAATTTTTTTGATGGTATGCTTTTTAATTTATTGAAAGATTTATGTTTTTGTTTATTTTTTTTAGTTGCAACGCTCATTGTAATTATATTGTGGTTTATAAACTATGATACTGAAATGTGTTCTTTTAAGAATTAAAATTAAGCACAGCAAAACGTTGATTAAATGTGACATTGGATTGGAAGTTTAATCCTACATGATTACACTGCTACAAAGTTCAAGTTATTTTTTGTTTCTGTCCGACACATAAGGGTATTGACGAAGCCTTAAGAGTGGGAGGTTTATTAAGCAATTTGTTGGGAAGGTGGCAGAAACATTAGAGGCTTCTCTCTAACCACTCTCTCTCTCTCTCCTCCTCTCTCTCTCTCCCTCGCCCTCTCTCTCTGTAGCTCTCTTTCGCTCCTCTCCCCTCTTTCGCTCTATCTCGCTCTCTCTCCTCTCCTGCTCCTCCTTTTCTTTGATTTGGGTTTAACTGAAATAATACTTTCATTTTTTTTAGAGTTTAACAAATATAGAAAAATACAAAGATCTTGATGAAATAAAATGGGTTTAACAGTCACGCCCCGGTTCACCATGTTCAACGGATCTCCAATCTCATTATAAATTCGCTATTTCATAATCATGTAGATCGTTTAGACTCAATTTATAAATCACTTTGAGGGAGTTTTACCTACGAACATTTCAACATCGAGAAATTGAGGGCGTGTGTTATGTGAGGACCTTGGTTCAAATCTCAGCAGGGGCCCATTATGCGATTTATTCACTTATTCAATTATCTTTCACATTAAGGGAAAAAAAAATTCTATAAGACCCGTATTCGATCTCTCCCTTGCAGTGGCGGAACCAGCTTTTTTTATTCGGGGGGGGGGTGCAAAGGGGAGGGGGGGCACATATATTTTCAGGGGAAAAAAGCATATATTACAATTTTAGTATAGTAATATTGCCTATGTAATCACTAATTTTCATGGGAAAGAGAGGGGGGGCAAGATTCCCCCAGGTTGAACTTCCCCCCCGGGTAAGGCCATGCTCCCTTGTGAAGTCACTCGTAAACTCTCGAAATCTGAAGCTATTCAGCCTAATGCACCACTTTGATAATTAGATTGCCTTTATAAGTGGGAGCCAAATTATCAAACGAAATTGTCAGTCAACATGGTTATCGACCAATGACGACAAAGCCGATCAACCACAACTGATAACCTCATACTCATACTGTGAACACAGGAGCACGTTCCAGCTAAACGGAGAGGATAGCTAGATAACCCGGGGGTCTAGCACACATTGTAACAATCTCAGTACAAAAGGTTTGAGTGATTAAATATGTTTGGACAGACTGACAGGAACCCCTGTAACGTGATTCTTCAAGTGCCGCAAGTGGTGGGGTCCTTAAGGAGAAGGCCAAAACAAAGTTTTGTACAGGGGTCAAATTGTAAAATTGATCCATCATGTGTTGAAAAGCACACACCATGTTTCTGTGTTAACATAGGATTCAGAAAGGTATAGTTTGATATGTACAGCCGAAAGTTTCAATTTATAGGCTCAAAACAAGCAACATCAATAATAAGGGTCATTTCAATTGTACAGGGTCAAATTTTAAATTGCTCCGAGTGGATAAAAATGGTGCAACTATTTGTGGAGCTCATAGGATAAAATTAAGGATAATTTTGAGTGTCTCAAATGCTTGCTTAAGAAAGTTAGGGGGGAAACAATCAGCCCCATTAATGCCAATGGACGTTGACCTTCTTTGCCCCTACATCGTAAACAAGCATTTAAACACTCAAACTATTCCTTATTTTCATCGTTCTGAACTCCACCAAAATTTGCACCATTTTTTAATCCAAATCGGAGCAACTTAAAATTTGACCCCTGTCAACTGCAATTGACCCCCCCTTATTATTGATTTTTAATGTTTTTATTTTTTTTATTTTTTTTATTTTTTGCACCATTTTTACAAACTATACCTTTTCTGCATCCTTATGGTTAGAACATAACATGGTGTGCTTGTTCAACATTAGTGGATCAATTTACAAATGTTTGACCCCTGTACAAACTTGTTTTGGCCCCCTCTCCCTAAGTCACCACTTGCGCACTTAAAGACTCACGTTTCAAGTTCTGTCAGTCTGTCATATTTAATCACTCAAACCTGTTGTACTTGAGATGTGTTACCAAATTGTTGCTAGCTCCAGGGCTAATAGGTTTAAATTTCTTAGTTTGTTGATTCAAGACTGTTTCCTGTTTTGCACATTTCTTGGAACAGATTCGCTACGAATGGGCATAACCAGACCTTGGGGGGGGGTGGTCGGGAATACTCAAGACGTTTCCTAACAGGGCGTCACCGAACAAATTGAAGAGTGTGTTTTTATCCCGCTTTCCTTCTTTTATCTTTACTTTTTCTCGTCTCCTCTTCATCTTCTTTTTACTTTTTCTTTTATCTTCTCCTTCCCCTTTCTCTTCATTCACCCTTTTCCTTCTTTCTTCTCTACTCTCTTTCTCTTCTTCCCTCTTTCCATCTTTTCTCTTCCTCCGTTTTTCCTTCCTGATTTGTTGAGTTCGGGGGTGGGGGGTGAGGCAGCTCCCCACTGGTATGCCCTGGCTAGAGTTACAACCAAGGGTGGGTCGAGGGGATTGGAGTGATAGAGGGTGTACGAACTCAGGTTGTTTTCCTGTCTCTCGCCTTCCCCCCCGACCTCACCCGTTGCCGGTATTGTGCACTGCATTTAAGGGTGGGGAGGCAAGGCTGGAGGAAGAAAAAGACAGGAAAGATGTGGATAGAACGGGGGGTGCGGGGGGAGAGGGAGAGATTGGGGGGGACGTCTCAAGAGAAGTGAAAGAGAGAGGACCAGAAGATTGGGAATACTGATGCGGACATAAGGGTGCAGGGTAAATAATGGAATGAAGGGTGGCTGGTTGAAAAATTTAGAAGGGCGGGGAAGGAGTGCAGAAGGGATGTGATAGGAGCAATAGGTAGTGAGAGGGAAACAGAAGTCGGACGGAGCGATCATTGTGATATGTACCTTTAATTTAATCTTATATACTACGATCAATATTCTATGATTGCCAAGATATGAATCATTCTTTATACCGTGCCTTAAAATTTGAGTTTGTTGCACCAGTTGTACCTTTTCCAATATATCACCTTGAAGAGGGTTGTCCCCCTCCCCAATATGTTTCCTGCCGTTAAAGTTGCACATTAGTCTGTATTGCCGATTTCAAAATGGCTGCCATTGTCTTTCATTATCATGATATAGAAATTTTAATCCCGACTAAACAATACAATTTACCTTTTTTTTTTAATGTTAACTGTTTTTTTGTTTTTAAACATTTAAGCGTCCGAGATGACCGCCGGAAGGAGGCATTTTTATTAAATTTATTAAAATTGGCAAATGTTTTGGTGTAAGAATGTTCGTGATCAGTTGATACGCACCAAAAAGGGAATTACGGCATTTGTATTTCACGGACATCATCTTACCTATGATGACGGCGGTTATATCCTCTCCAGGGGACCAAACTCACGAAGAAAAACATCCTTGCACATCTTTTTCGACATAATACGAACCATTATAGGAAAACTATTGTACCATTTTCCGCAATTTTTCTTCCCAATACTTGACGATTGCAGACTACTCACCTGACCTCTTTATCATTATAGCGGCTCGCTCGGAATTGAATATTCGGCTATAACCGGAACTTCCCCAGCGGCCTTTTTTGAAGGGCAAGAAGTCGTCGGTACTGCACTACTTTCAATGGGACTTGTACGTTAAATTTGGCAATTTACCTCAAATAAGGGAAAATATAAAAGTTTTCACAGCAAAGGAATTTTGTTAATTTCAAAGCAGATCGGTAATTACAATTAACGAGAAATTCCGAAAAAAAATAATGAAATCAACGCGGAATGTGGAAAGCCCATAACGCACCAAACACGAACTTCCTAACAGCCTGTCTAAAAAAAATGGTACAATCAAAACCGATTTTTTTTTTCCATATTATCTGTCGTTTTGTACATCACATTAATAAAACGACCAGGCTTTCCAGTATTTTTGGTTTCATCTCATTGCTTGTTTCAATCGAGAGATACTCCCAGTTTACCGCGAAAGAACAAAACTCGGTTTGTGCCACTTTCTGTTTGAAGTGGTAAACGGTGAAGAATTAAAACATAAGTTTTCACATTTGAAACAGATATGAAATCTTTAAAAGGGATTAACGTCATAAAGAACTATAAAAGATATGAAAACAATTTCCGGTAATGGTGATAGGTTTATGATCAGTAAGTTCTGGCTTTTAGATGAAGTGAATAACATGCGACATACTGTCGTTTGTCAGAAGAGAACCATGATCGTACAGCGTACATCACCCTGGAGAAGAGAGTTTGTATGGTGTTAAAGTATCATGAAGCGCAAATTCTTACCAACACCTTGATACTTTGCTTCCAAATCCAAATTTTTATTGACTTTAACAATTAGTAAATACACAAAGATAGTGCAATATTTTTAAACCATTTCTTTGGATTTGGAGTGTTTATTTTGGTTGCAATTACATTCCTTCTGGAATGATTTTAACAGATACCAATAAATTCAAAGCTCCATTTCAGTGATGTGCAGGTAAATATTTGTATTGTTTATTATTTATGAAAAGAAGATATTTATCATTTAACTGATTATGTTGACTATTAATACTTGTGTCGATAAAACCAATTACTTCCTTTGTTTACTTTAATCTGTGTTTTGTTTCTTTTGTCAAATCTTTTGTGAGTTTCAAGACAGCATGGCATAACTGTGCGAAACAACTCTGCCCATGCATAAAAGTGGCACAACATCGATTTTGGTGTATCGCAGTAAATTGATTCTGGATTGACAAAAGATGAAACAAACACCATTGTAGAGCCTGGTCTTTGTTCTTTAATATTATGTCAAGTAAGAATGACTTATTTTGAAATTTCATATTTAACCAATTTTTTTTTTTTTCTGATTGTACCACTTTTTTGAGACAGGCTGTAGACTGTAAGGTATTTTTTGACACCCTATCAGGATTCACACTAGTAAATAACATGAGAAACAAAGGTAAGTCCAGTGAGAGAAATGGCGAGATCTGGGTTGAAAATCATGGTTGCTATCAATATTAAGTATAAATCTGTAGGAATATCAAAGAAAGTTGGCATTGATACTTTTTGTTGATCTGACATACCAATTTTTACCGTATTCTTACAGGAAACATCTGACTGAAAAGTGCCCTGATCTCCAGGGTTCGCGGTGCATGCTAGTCTTCACGGCCCAGTAGCTCGAAAATTTTAGGGATAACTACCCTAATTTCATGACTGATCGGGTTGGAGAAGTGATGATCTTCAAGCAGAATGTTATCTTTTAGGTCTGAGATGTTCCATTGAGGAGAAAATTACGTTTTCATTTCGCCCATTTTAAACAGGAATGAATAGGACTTGTATTTACCGGTGTGAAACCATCATAATGTTTGTTGATACAATAAAATTGGAAGATTATTAACATGATTAATAGTATAACACTTTGGGGACGACACCAGATTAGTGAATCAGAAATTATTTAAAAAGTAATAATGGTATCCTGTACTTCTTTCTGAGATGATTGTATGCAGGGCAAAACGAGTAAAACGTGGGATTCATTTTTATTCCACTACAAACAATTTCTTCTCCTTTCGACCACAGTACCAGTCTCTATCTGTATTTTCTTGAGCATTGTGGGACGACACCAGATTAGTGAATCAGAAATTATTTAAAAAGTAATAATGGTATCCTGTACTTCTTTCTGAGATGATTGTATGCAGGGCAAAACGAGTAAAACGTGGGATTCATTTTTATTCCACTACAAACAATTTCTTCTCCTTTCGACCACAGTACCAGTCTCTATCTGTATTTTCTTGAGCATTGTTCCTTGAATGATGACGCATATTATTTCAATTTAGCAGGATTAATATTTTTTAATCCGGGTGTCGGCTTTCTTTTCCAAGAAAGGAACTAAATTGCATTGCTTTAGTCGGGTGCATTCCCGGGGGTGCTTAAAACGAAACCAAAGCACTGAGTAAACCAATTGTATTCATGATTCAATGGCTTCCATTCACAAGTACAGTACATATGAAAGTTCACTATCATGACTATGGGGTTTGAGTACAAGGTGAGTCAGATGATTTGGACCAAAATGAAAAAAATCATTGTCAAAGCAGGTGTCGCTTTAAATACTCTGACCATGGTTCCACTGTTCAACAATTGTATTGATATCGATGCGACTACCGTTCAATGTTCTTCGTGATGGTTTAAGATAATTTACAGTTAATTGATCACATAACATATGAGTGTTTTATTGACTTTAAAGAAATTAATTTGACATTACAAAATATTTTTGCAGTTCAGTGAGCCTTGTCCTTGCGACCAGTTTCGTTATAATTAACGGTTCACTGAGTCATCCGTGGAATCGTCGGAAATAAAAAGCAAATTGACTGAATTGGAATACTCTTCCTGTATTGTATCTTTGTTTCATCATTAGTTTTGGAGTTTTTTAAGTCGCAATTACATTGCTGCCCGCTCTGCTTTCAACTTGAAGCTGCTTGCACCCCTTCCGGACGGGTTTGATGTATTTTCTGTGTCCGGTGTAGAAGGATATATGGTCCAGCTGGAACCATATTCTGGACTACATAGACGACAACGGAATAAGCATGAAACTAATGTTGCGTGAAGAGTCAACTGATTCGAGTGCCCTTTTCTTCACCGTACGGTTTTAGGTGGACTGTGATTCCGGAGGACTAATCTCCTACCACACCGGTCTCTCATTGCCGCCATGACTGCTCTTTTTGGTATCTTCTGACGACGAAGTGCGGTCTCTGGTGGACCGGTATAAAGGATATGGTCCGCCTGAGCCATAGTCCGGACTCCATAGAGAACAACGGAATAAATCGTGCACTAATGTTGCGTGAAGAGTCAACTGAATCGAGTGCCTTATTCTGACCGTTTGTAGATTAAACTATGAGTCCGATGGAACATATCGTCATGTGAGTGCAACAAAGTCGTAACTGACATTTTTGGCGAAATTGAGTTATTTGGGGGGTCTTATAGAAAAGTAAATTTTACGCTTAATTTGATATACATTTCAGGTGACAATCTCCATTTATTGCAGAGTTATTAAGCTAAATAGGCCTATTTAGGTGTAGATACGACTTTGTTGCACTCAAAATTGAATTTCCCGTGTCGTGCAACAAAGTCGTAAGTGGTAGATACGACTTTGTTGCACGACACGGGAAAACTAGTATGTAGATACGACATTTTATTTCTTGTAAAGCGATGGTATTTAAAAAGGTGTATAAGTAAAAAATCTCCCAAAATATTTTGTGAAAAGAGCAATTCATTTTTTACCAAATTTATGCTAATTTCGGCACAAAAACCTTAAAAACATAACAAAAAATGTAGTTACGACCTTTTTTCAATCAATATTACGCCCAGTACTTAATTAATTTACAAAGTAATGAATACGCATAATTTAACATATATTTCAAGTATAAGGCTCAATTTATTGCCGAGTTAATAGGCTAATTAGGCCTAATTAGGTGTAGATACGACTTTGTTGCACTCAAAATTGAATTTCCTGTGTCGTGCAACAAAGTCGTAACTGGTAGATACGACTTTGTTGCACGACACGGGAAATCGTGTGTGTAGTTACGCCATTTTAATTAGCCAATTACTTCTTAATTAGTCGACTTAAAATTAAGTGGGAAATGAAATATTTATAAGATATTTAAAAAAATACATTTTTATCGTGTGTAAGAATTATTTTCATTTGAAGTCACAAAAGAATGAAACACAAAAATGCTTCTCCTGTAAAATCATGAAAATGTAGATACGACTTTGTTGCACTCACATGACGATATCTCCTGTCACACCGGACCAGACCAGGACCATAAATTCTCTTCAGCTTTCAAGTATTTCCACAAGGAGAAGTCACAGGGGTAAGATCTAGAGAAAAAACTACTCCCTGACTCACATGAAGTTGATAACACATTGAAAAGGGCAAACCAATTCCGCGTGCACCAATGAACCACTAAGTCAATGAAAAATGTATCATCACGAACACTAATTTGACAATTTGTTTATCAAAATTCCTGTAAAAGACAAGGTAATTATATTTCATATGAAACACCCAATTTGTCCCTCAATACATTTTATTCGAGAAAAATGTTTCAAACTTGGATTCAAATTATTCTGACCCACCCAGGATAACCCAGAGCACAAGATCACCTCAATGTATATCCCTACCCTAACGCCGGTTAACTGCATTTCAATGCACTTTTGAAAAAAAAAATAATCTCGGAGCGGACCCCTACCTTGGGTTAGGGGGAAATAGTTCCTAGATCTAACAAGAAAATTAACGCTCCCTCAATTTTTTGTGGTGATCGTCAGATTTCCCTCTAGGGACTTTAGGGATATACAACTCATATTCATGGACTGCGTCCATGTGAACGAGCACATATTTTGGCTCACGTTGATACGGCATCACATCAACGTTGGTTAAAGCAATAACAGCACATTTTTTTTAAGAGCCCCCCAATTTAAAAAAAAAAAATGAGATTTTTGCACAGTTGCATTGGTAACTGGTTAGTAAACCATACCTGTGAATGGTAAAGCTCGAACATGTCTATGTATCGCAAAAGAAGGAATTTTGTAATTAGAATAATTAATATCGGAGATCTCCGATAATAATTCAACGGCTGCTGGAAAGGTCCTTCCAATATGATATAGATAGCCACGAAATAGCGCCATGTATACGTATCTACGCTCATCCATTAGTTGTTCGGTTGGTTCAGGCATACCTCCTTGGTTCAGGCAAGTCAAGTTAGAGCTCATTTTCGTGAGGTGGCACTTATTTAACAATGGACAGACAGAAATTTGACGTTTCCAGTTCCGCCGTTTAATTACAATTGGGGATGCCGATTCTAATTATAAAAGCGCTTCTTTTATGACAAATTTGAGCATTCATTCGCAGGTATAGTTTACTAGGCAATTACCGATACAACTGTGCAAAAATCTCAAATTTTGAAAATTGGGGACGCTCTTCAAAAATGTGCTGTTATTGCTTTAACGACATCAACAGAAGAAACCCTTGATGTGGTGGGTGGTTTATGAACATCCATATACAACCGAATGTTTCATAATTAGAACAAGCTTGATATGACACGTGCGTAAGTCACTCCATATGATCCGAGACTGTTAATCTTACCGAACATGATATGACAATATAGGACAATGTCAATATATATACTGTCAAATTTAAATGATAAAATATGACGCAAATTGGCATTTGTAAATTGTATATCTTTTGTAAATATGACACAAATTGACATTTGTAAATTGTATATCTTTGAGATTAAACCACGTGAAATAATGAAATACATAAATTTGATCTGGCTTATTGTATTTTTTCCTTGTTTTCTAATTCTTCCATGTAACGTTAGCTTGAAAATGTTCATATTTAACTTCATTTGTCAGAGCGATCTATATTTTATTGCATAAACTATAGAGTGGTTACAAAAAATATCACCTACATTTGGTTTATTATGATGAATTTCCAGGTTTCTACACTGTTAAAAAAATGTCCGTAAATTTACGGAAATTTATGGCAGCAGTATTTCCAGTCATTTTTAGGGTAAATTTACAGAAATTTCTGTCAATTAACGGAACTTTGACAGTAATTTTACAGAAATTTGTCTCATATTATGGAAAAAAATATGTATTTTAACAGAATTTTTCCGTAATTTAAAATTACGGAACCAAAAAAAAAGTCCGGAAATATTGCTGCCAGAAATTTTGAAATATTTCCGTAAATTAACATTTTTAGCTATTTTTTATGTTTTTTGTTTTTTATTTTTATTGTTTTCTAAAACAGATTTTCCCGTAAATTTACGGAAAATCTGTTTTCTTAATTTACGGAAATTTTTTAACAGTGTACATATTGGCTCGCATTGTGATATTGGTTCAAATAGAGTGAACTCATTTAAATTAGACACTCAGTAGATTTCGTGCCTGGTATTTTTGGCTACAGTAATATCTTAAAAGTGAAAACAAAGGCCAATTGTAATTGTTCATGTTTTTAATATAAAAATACAGCAAGTAAACTTGCGTCATCCCCCTGGCAAGATGGCAGTCTGGAACATGACCTCAGATAACATCCACATACCGGGTGTCTCAAAAAAAGGAAACCCTCAAAGCGCCCTCTATTTCACGAAGAGAAAATAGTAAACCATACAAATTAATACAAATCTGAAAAGTGCATTTCTTTAGGTTTTCGACACCGAAAATAGCTTTCCAAAAGGACATATATTGACCGAGTTATGGCCGATTGAAAAATTGTACCACTTTTTCATTTTGTCCACGGATTGTTACTGTCTAAGCTGTCTTTAGACAATACACCTTCTCCAAGCACATTCTTTCGTTAATGGTTTCTTTTGTTTTTTGCGACAAAGATCAGTTATGATATTGAAAAGGTTAGTTTCAATTATTAGAAATTCCAAGATCTTGCCTCATTCTTCTTTACTGCGCTGTCCCCCCCCCCCGGCCATCCCACTTGGCTGTCTCTAGTAAGACCACGAAGACGGGTGCAGGTTTGCGCTCTCTATTCCATTTCAATAATCGACTTCTAATCATTCTTGTCCGTCGGATGCTTGTAAAGGCAGCGGTTATTCTATTGCGAAGTTGTGGCAAGTTTGCTGGTGGTTCCTGTACATACACTTCCTTCACTCTTTAATGTATCCCCTAGGGCGAAGTCTAGCGGAGTCAAATCTGGGGATCTTCGCAACAGAATAACCGCTGCCTTTCCAAGAATCCAACGGACAAGAATGATTAGAAGTCGATTATTGAAATGGAAAAGAGAACGCAAGCCTGCATTCGTCTTAGAGGCAGCCAACTTCTCCAAGGGGGGGGGGGGTAGAGCAGCGCATTAAAGAAGAATGAGGCAAGATCTTGGAATTTTGAATAATTGAAACTAAACTTTTCAATATCAGAACTGACCTTTGCCGCAAAAACAAAAGAAACCATAAACAAACGAATGAGCTTTGGGGAATGTGTATTGTCTAAAAACTACTGAAACAGTAACAATCCGTGGATAAAATGAAAAAGTGGTCCAAATTTTCAATCGGCCATAACTCAGTCAATATGCATCCTATTGGAAAATTTTTTTTCGGTGTCATGCAGAAACCGGACGAAATGTACTTTTTAGATGTTTAATAATATGTATGCTTTACTTTTCTCTTCGCGAAATAGAGGGCGCTTTGAGGGTTTCCTTTTTTGAGACACCCGGTATGAAGGAAACCCTATTGCAGCGTACCCCAATTGGACTTCCAAGTTTTCGAAGGAGACTTGAAAAACGAAAACCTAACCAAACTGGAACGTGCACATGGTACATACGGACATGCACGCTATCGCAAAATCCCCTGTTTTTCTAGCCAGGGGGATAAAAAGTAGAGTATAGCCTGAGTTTTGTATTGGAGCAAATATTACTTAGAAATTTCACAATTTTTGTACAAATTTTTGTACCTTTGTACCAAAGGCTTTGAAACATCAGATTTATGAAAAACTTCGGTGAACTTTTATAATACATCCCAAAAAGAGCTTGGTATGTCTTTCTTAATTTTATGCGAGTCCACTGTTGCGTTAATGTCATCAGTTTCTATGTCCCCGTTTTTGCGCTGACCTATTTAAGGATGAGACTTTTACTCGATTTTTTTTTGTAATTCAGTCTGGATTGTAAATGTGCTTAAAAATCATTGCAAAAATCCAAGAATTCAGCCCATACGCATACATTACTATCATTAGTGTATTGTCCGCCTTTAATGCAATAATGCCTTTCAAAGGATCGTCGACCTCGAAAAAAATAAAACCTGTTTTGATATTTTGGTATTTGTACGTTTACACAATACATGCATTCCGTTGGGATGAATCCCTAATAAATTCTTTTGTTTGATTTTTGAAGAAAATCAATCAATCGGGTCAGGACTTCTGCCATATCAAGCTTAATAGTAAAAAGGGGATGTCTTGAAAAACAACGCATAATTGTTTGGATACATGACAAACAAATCAAGCTATTATATTGTAATTGACCCATAAAACAATAGAATGTCACGACTCCATCAAATTAGTCGCTTTAATCAAAACAGACACCAACGATGTAGGCCTACCTGGAAAGGCGATCAATAAAAGATATTGCCTGCTGAAATTATAAACATGATAAATGCAAAAAATGGACTTTCACATTATTTGGCAGTAACATTCTACCATTCCATATCATCCGTGTTAGTGCCATCTCCATATCTCTCTCACCAGGTTTTCAGAGGAGACGCTCAAATACCTGGACATACCTTTACACATATAAATAAAAACGTCAATACCATTAAAAGCACACAACGACACTAGGGATACATCGTCATATGAATGCATGAAGGTCGTAAGTACAATAGCTACCATTTGTCAGAAATGACCATCAAACAACTATTATGCCAAGTCCTTGGTCAGTGTCTCTTCATGCTATTGGATATTTGACAAATGCATTTTCTTTGCAATTTGGCGTATGAATTCTGGAGGAAATGATTGATAGGGCCCTGTGTGTGTGTGTGTGTGTGTACAGTGTGTGTGTGTGTGTGTGTGTGGGTGGGTGTGTGTGTGGGAGGGGTATGTGGGTGTGTGTGTGTGTTGCGACAAGGGTGTCTAGGTTAGGGTTAGATTTAAAGACGCATTTCGTGATTCTAGCACCTTCTGTTTAATCATTAGAAATCCGTGAGAAAAGGTTATTTCCGAAAATTCAGTAATAAGCTGATGGTTCGTTTTGATGTTTTGAGCAACAGTACCCCATAGGCCACTGTGCTGTAATTTTGTCCATTTACGGACTAAGCAAATGACTCCTCAAAATGATGATAAGGGTATTGTCTATGTTTATGTCAAATAAAGTGGTATCTTAAAGGTGTAAAAGCCAGTGATAATGTTCAGTTTTATTGAAACACTTTTTTTTCAAGATGTGTCATATTTTGGTCTTCAAATATAGACAATACTTTAAACCGCAACAATTTGTCACCGATGTCTGTTCCTCATATGCATGGTAGGATTCATTAAACTCCACCAGAAACTGATACATGCATCAAGTTTCTTTATTTTTCAAATGATTATTATGAGTGATGAGGACGTAGAAACGTTAAGAGGGCATCGATGGTAAATTGTGACTGAATTTTGTGGGGTTAGCGTCACATTTATTCTGCAGTCAATAAATAGCCTGTTTTTCTTCTGGTCACTTATAGTGGGGGACTGTAGTGCACAGATCTCATGTGAGTGTGCAAATCTGGATAAAACTGTGAATTTTGGTACACAAGTACTTTATGCATTGATAATCAAAAAAATTGATGGAAGCATTTGCCACACACCGATTGTGTTGAAAAGCACACCATGATGTTTGTTGGTTACACGGATTCCAAAAAGATATAGTTTATACTACCTATGGCTTATAGTTTTGGAATTATGGGGTAAAAACTGTAAAAATGGTGAAAAAGTCAATTTTGGTTTGTTCAGGGGTCAAAAATGAAAAGTTGCTCCAATTTTTGTAAAACATGGTTCAAGTTGTTGGTTCAGATCATAGAATGAAATATAGGAATAGTTTGACTGTCTTAAGTGTTTGGTTATTAACCAACAGCTATTGGCATTTATTGGATTCTATTGACCTGTGACCTATTTTGTTGGATAACGTGAAAACTAAGCATAACAGATAAGGCAAACTATTCTTTATTTCAATCCTTTGCTAGGGAAGCAATTTTGCACCCATATTACCTTACTCAATCAACTTTTAGCTTTACCCATGTACACACCAAATTGCTTGGTTTCACTATTTTAAAAAACAATTTTACCCCCCATAACTCCGAACTATAAGCCATAGATAGGGTAAACTTTACCATTTTGGAATCTTGTAACCAGACAAACATCATTGTGTGTCTTTTTCAATACAACAAATATTTTTAAATTTTTACCGTTTACCCCTGTATAAACCGTGACTCCAAGCTGGGGGTCAATGAGATGGTGGGCAAGTGCTTCCAATCTTCCATCAATTTAAAAAAAAAATGGAATTTAAAATCAATGCTAACGTACTTTTCAAAAATTTCATAATTTTTCTCCGGAATCGTACACGCTTCCCTACAGTCCCCTGCTATTATTTCATTCGCTGAACGCCGTTAGTTTCAATGTAATCCGTGGACAGAGCACAAAAAAAAAACCGACTACTTAATTCAAACATGTGCTTCGGTTCTTACCCTAACCGATGCGAAGAATTTTGCAGCAATTAAAGATAATGAACTCTCTGCATTCATAGGTACCAAATATATGGGTATATTTGCTTTAAATATCAATGGCGACATAACCTCAGGGGCAATTGTTTTTTTTTTACTCACCCTGTTAATTAATTCCCGTGCAACAGTCCCCCAGTTGAGGTTTGCGACTTTGCAAGCATTGGTCAAGGGTCCGTAACCAAGGGCGGGCGTTGGCGGACCCCCCCCCCTTCCACAAAGCCCCCAAAACACGTTAAAATATCTAAAAAGGTCAACAATAGATTTTGTGAGCAGAGCAAGCAAAATAAGGTTTGTCTATCCTTTTTTTGTCGAAAAGAGGTTCCTTTGGCTAAAAAGTCCACATCTCGTGGCTCTGCCCAATTTTTCCAGCCCCTATTTTCAATTTTTTGTGTAAAAGTCCCCTGTTAAAAAAAATCTCTCTCCCCTCCCACCCCCCCCCCCCCCCCCACCAAAATATTGGTTCCAAAGCCTGGCAGTGGCACATGCGCAAAATTTCACATTCTCTAAGACAGTGGTATGTCGAGGTAAGATTCACAAATTTTCTTCTTATAAAATACTACTGTCTCCACACGTTTGGTATGCTCGGAAACTGGTGTGGAAATATTCCAGTCCACCGTGAGCCATCAGTCACGAGCTCCATAGACGACAACGGAATAAAGCGTCGGAAACTAATGTTGCGTAAGATCAACTGAATCGAATGCCCTATTTTTTGTCGGGTCGCCCATCGATCCGACTATAGAAACCCCCGCACTGCTCTCAAAATTGCGAAGGCGTCTATTTCTATAAGTGAAGGTTCATTTCATTAAAATGTGTCGTTTATGAAAATGACCTACGTACTACTATTAATTTTGGAGTTTTAGTGTTGGGTGTGTATGGGATTCAATTTCAGACACAGATCACATCATTTCAGGTTTTAAATGGCCTTAAAAGCAGTTCTCTTTGATTTTCGTTCTCTGCCACTCCGGCTGGGAAACAATAAGGGAGATTGTTAAAACGTTGCAGGGAACATAAGGGTGAGTAACGAATCCAGGAGAGTTATAAGTAGAAAATGATCAGAGCCACGTATAGTTAACTACGGTGAGCAATGGCGGTAACTGACAAGGGTTGAAAGGCAAACATTGGAGCGGAATTGCCTTTTTCTCCCTAAGGTCATTTCAGTGAAAGTGTCAGTTCAGGGTTGTAATTTCAGGGGGTAATGATTGGTGGTGATCTAAAGATATACCATACCTTGTGGGATATTATTTACACGAAGTTTAGCCAACACTTATTTTGAAATGACATGAAGTGTAACCTACATTAATTCAAGCTTATAAACTGGGGATTCCTTCTAATACAATTTTGCGCGGCCCATTGGGCGTTTTTTTCTATTTTCTTTATTGAAATGACATGATATATTTACCGTAAGCTTTTAACTTGGGACAGTTTTTACATATTTTGCGCCACTTGGGCGCCTCCTTTTCTATTTTATTTATTTGAAAATGACAGGAAAAAAAAAAAAACGGGGTGTCCCTACGTTAAATTAAAGCTTTATAACTTGGGGGGAGTCAGTTTTAACCCATTTTGCGCCCAATGGGGGCGCCTTTCTATTTCCTTTTATTTGAAAATTACAGGAAGGGTAACCTACGTTAAATTAAAAGTTAGACCTTGGAGAATTCAGTTTTTACCTATTTTGGCGCGCCAATTGGGCGTTTTTTCTAGTTTCTTTATTGACCATGACAGGAGAGTTTTACTACATCAATTAAAGCTCGTAGCTTAGGGATGCATTTTTACCATTTTGCGCCCAGTTTTTAAACACATTTTGTTTTTTTGCGCCACTTGGGCGTTTTTCTATTTTCTTTATATTTGAAATGCCAGTATAGTTTTACGTACAACAAATTAAAAGCTTTTAACTTAGGGATGCACCTTTTACATATTTTTGCGGCCCGTATTAGGCGCCTTTTCTATTTTCTTTATTTGAATGACAGACGGTGTAACCGACGTTAAATTAAAGCTTTACAACCAAGGCCAAAGTCAACGGGATATCAAGTTGCAATCTTATTACCATGTATCAACATCTACTTAAATCATTATATTCCTTTTTTATACATGTTTCTGTACTTAAAGTGCAACTTCCAAACTATAAATCCTCTACTCCTCTTAATGCTTTTTAATGTTATCTTATTTCTGTACAATTCTGCCTGGCTACCCGACACAGTTTTTTTTAAATACTTGTTACCGTTGTACCCGGACATTGAGTACTGCGGACTATATTCTACATCACCGGTTCCTCCTTTCCTTCAATTTTGACCTATCGGTATAAAGAGCCAAAGGCTCGTTTATACAAATACTTTTTTTTGACCACCCAACACCACCAAAATCTTTGAAATGCACTCCAAAAAAGTTTTTCATAAACACCTGTACTTATGTTTCATCTATCTAACTACCCAACACAGGGAAAAGTATGTTTTTCCTATCGCTATCAACAGGAATATCGCATGATTATCGCTATTAAAGAGCTCAAACTTGATCGGTAATTAGTGGAAGTATAGGCCTAATCAAAAGTTACCATGACCAGGAGACAGGATTACCAAAAAACTCGTCAGAGCATGAACAATATACTTAAAAATGTCACGTGATAGATTATTTTAAGCGCGGTACTAATATAACAGGTAGTAGTTGTGAGAGTTGAAAAGTTCATTTATCCAAACTTTCTGTCCGCTTGCGCCGGATGAACTTGAACCTTCTTGTCG
>JAMKCH010085532.1:0-53458 GCA_023653785.1 Ophioderma brevispina
TGTGCTATCTACGGTAGATAACACTAACACACAATGGTCCAATATGCTATACGGTAGATAACGCCAACCCTGATTTCAATCGTTCATCTCGTTTTGTGCAGAAATTTTCATAAAACAAATATCACACAGAACCATGAAGAATATTTAAATGAAGTAATGTATCCGTGAATCCCAACCTCCCGGCATTATATTACCCAACTAAATTTGATATTCAATTTAATGCTGCTTAAAAGTGCAATTAATTTATAATTGAAAGATACTGCATGCAATAACTCGCCAATGCTGTCGCTACTGAGAAATCTCTAGGCCTAATAGACTAACGTTTTGCAGGCAGAGGGACTGTCGTGTGAAATGTTAACATTACAATGCGAAAGATTGAGAGTTAAAGAAATTTAAGCGGGAGCCATTAAGATAAATCGATGATCTAGTCAAAGCCTGGGTATGTTTGTCCTTGTGACTACGGGGTCACGTTATGTCCTTTAAAATGTTTTAAAAGACCATACTCTTTCTGTAGGGCTTTATGCTGGAGCGCTTGATGTGTTAAAATCATCAAAAGATATAATTGATTTTCATTAAGTGTTAGAAAATAGTGAAAGAAAAGTCGCGGGAACTTCTTCAATTTGAAACTCTCTCAGGGCTGTTTTCTTATCATGCTCCCTCGTTCACTGATACATCCCCCCACATCGCCGCTCGAATTCTCTGGTATTTTGAAACGAAAATGAAAATTCGAAGGAGGAAAAAAATCTACTTGTATATTGGGATAATTTCCTCTGCTGCAAGCTATGGAGATTCTCGCGGAACCATTAGCCGTAGATTGCGGCTGTTTGTGTTGGGAAATTAGCTCCAATTTCGGGACTGTACGTGGATCGCATTGTCGGCATTGTTTGGGCCCGCGCACGCGCTACCTCTGGGGGCTTCATTTGCTCATATCTCGCAATCCTTTTCTCTGCCAGCACGTGGGGTTATAATTAAAATCGTCCACAAAATAAATAACGGTATCTTATTCTCTTTTCTTTTGTTAAAAAAACACGCACACAAAATCTGTTCAACACCCAACAAGATATGGTGATCAAATTCATCAATTTGCTTGTCTACACATTCAGTGACACGTATGGCCTTGTCAACACCATCCATCACTTATTCCGGGCTCCTCAATCACAAAAACACACTGCAAGTGTTCCATAATTCACCAGCTCCTATTTTAACTGTTTTTTCCCTTCTTAGCAAGAAAGACAATGTCATCACTACGTTTCTTACATAGCATTGCACCGCAGCGCGATGCTAGCTGCATGAGCGGTGCATGAAGGCTAAACCATCTTCAGCAGTAATAGGTGTACGTAAATATTTGGTCGCTACCCGATCGAAACTTTCGATCTATTCTTGCCTAGGATGATGTCTGTCCTAGGTCCCGAGCCCGAGGTTGTCGCTTGGAAACTCTTATGCTGACAGTGCCGAGCGATCGAAATGAGCCAGGAATAGCGTATTTTAACAGCATCTGAGAGATCGATTTCTTCGTGATGATGATGATGAAGATGATGAAGCGAGCTTACGCAAAAACAGCAAAATGATTGCTCGTCCGCGCGCGCACTACTCTCTGACGGGGATGATGACACCGAACGGCCTTCGCTTAGTCAGCGAGACTCTATACTGTGGGCATTTTGGGTTATATGCATTCATTTAATTATTCGGTAAACTCAACATCATACCTCTCTCTCACTCTTCCTCTCTCTTTCTCTCTCCATTTCTCTCTCTCTATCTTCTATCTATCTTCATGTCTATACATCCATCCGTCCATCTACCATCTGTCTGTCTGTATGTCGGTCCGTGCAAATATATATATATTATATATATATATATATAATATATATATATATATATTATATATATATAATAGATATCTATTAATTATAATATATATATATTACTCAATCCTTGGTATTCTATATCAATTACAATTATCCACACAATTAACCAAAATGTAATGTTTAATGATTACCCAATTATAGAGAGTTCATCAATTGGACCCTGTATGCAACAGTATTGTCGCACAGAGATCATAATTTTATATTCTTTTTCTAAAATTTCAAAATGATGCATTTTAATAGCCATATTTGTAATGAGTATGATAAATTATGCAATCAAATGAGTCCCATGCAGCAAGGCCTGGAAGCCATCTAAAAACCCACTGTGTTATAACCTATCCACAGATTCTGCCAGAATTGAAAGGGTTAATATTTACCCAACTTAGGTACAATTTGTACCCAACGATTGGGTTGATGGAGATGGGTCAATTTTAACCAACGTTTTAACCATGTTGAAAAATGCATTGTATTTTTAAATTTAAGCTTTGAATTTTACCTTAATAGAGGCAGAATCTTGAAGCAATATAAAGCTCTATGACCGTATTAAACTCAAATTTGCAAGGCGATTAAATGTAAATGTTTACATAATATTTACTGAATTCCAATAATATAACTTTTTTTAAAGCCACCACATTTTAAATGAGAAAAATACGTCAAATTGCCATACCTTCTTGTAAACCCAAACTTTTCAGTAATTCTCAAAAATTTGTGGGTATTTTGAAAAATATGCATATGTACAGTGAATATTTCTCGCTCAAACAATTCGAAATGCTCAATTAAGAATCTTTTTGTTCTGCATATAGTACAATTTCATGAACCGGTTCTTAAAATATTAACGAGCAAGAAGAACCACCATTTCCAACAAAAAAACGAAAGAAACACTTTTGGAAGTGCAAATGTTTTAGATCTTAAAAGAACCCTCATCACTCGTCACATACCTCAAGTTCAAAATGGCTGGCAAATAAAATCATTTTAGAATAAGCTCGATATCAGCAAATATATAGATTATAAATATTAGCGAAATACTCTGGTATATGTTTTTGGACACAATAAATATATTCATGATACTTTGAACTTCTCACATGATGTCAGCCAACATGGCAGCCAAAATCTTGAAAATCTTTAAAGATGCATAATACAAATTAACAAATATCAACTATAAATCCAGACCAGACCCAGAGTGAGACCTGATTAGAAATGGCTTGAAGACATCCAACAGAGCTGTAAAGACCTGGACATCCCCTCAGTGACAGCAGCAGGACACCTGGCACAGGACAGGAAGTTATGGAGACAAGTGATCGTTGGGAAGCCATCCCGGGAACCCATCTCCGGCCCCACTTCGGCCACCTCGGGAGGAAGGCTTTAAATAAATAATAATAACTATAAATCAAAATTACTGTGTCAATTTGACAATTAGAAATGTAATTTTTTGACGATAAGCAACTGATACCAGGCCATCCTGATTTCTAACATGCGTCAAATTCCAAATAGAGACCAATAAAGCGAAATGTGGGCATTCCTATATATGGTATTGTTTCAGTCATATTTGTTTCTACTGGAATTTTGACTCATTTGTAAAAATGAGAATGTCTGTTATAAGTTGGTTATCATCAAAGGTAGATTTCTAATTGTTCATTGACACATTAATTTCGATTGTGGCTGAGCTGATAATTGTAAATTTGCAATATGGTTTGGTTGAAAATGTTCACATTTTTATTTTCCATAGTGGGCTGAAATCATCTGACCGTCAAAAGTATTGGAATGTGTTTATTTCGTCCAACCCAGCCCAGTTGAACTTTAAGTATGCGACGACTTTAGAGTATCAGAAATGGGTTTCTTGGTCCATAACATATTAATTTACAGAAATATTTTATTGAGTTGTAGTACTGACTCGAATAATATCAGTTTGGTTTTCAGTTGGACCGACATTTAGGATAATCTTGGAAAAAACTCCCGATCCATTTTTATGATGTGCGTTGATTGTGAAGGCCCTTTTCAGCCCACGTTGTGGTCAGCTTTGTTGCCGGCGCTGGTATAAAACCTTCTGGGCTCTTAGCCCTATAATTTTATCTTAAAGAATTCCAGAAGAAAATCAGTACAAATCATGATAAAGTTTTGATTATTCTGATATGGAGGAGCAAGAGAGAGAGGAGGAGAGAAAGATAAAAAGGAGATGGGTGACCAAAGGAGCTTTTGTATACCTATACTCCTGGACAGACAGAGACAGGGATATTTAGAAGCTCAAGGGTTACCATTTACAATTTACAGAAAACACTTTGTTATTCAATGCCGACAAAGTTAAAATACATTCACAATAATGTATCAAATATTCGCAAATTGTGATTTTTAATATAGAAAAAATGTTTAATTTGCAAAGCAGTTTATACTAACGTGCCTGATTGTTACACATGAAAACTCTAAACAAAGTGAAATCACATACGTTTAACTCTTTTATAATGTTTCACTTAACCTTTACTATATTTGAAACACTTGACAAAATTGTGAGGGGAGGTGTTTACTGTCTAGAAGTATATTTCCAAGTAACATGCCATGTATTACTTTTCGCAAATTGCGTTGTTTGCTCATTGAAAAAGAACGGAGCACATCGTGTGAAAAAGATCAGGAAATTATGTAATATGCCTTTTACATTTTGTGTTCATCTGCACGTTTGCCATTTTAATCTCCGGAATAATTACTTTCTTGTTGAGTTTGATTGTTATAGTTATGAGAACAAATTCGTTCCTCCGCCATAAAAGAATTGACCTTACAGTATTCCAGAGATAACACCACATCATTCCCTTCTATTTATATATCAAGCTGTAAATAGAGATATATCCCTCGTAAATGCATGTCAACTCCTAAATTGTTTTATACTATAGTCAATACAATCGGCATCAATATACTGTATCTATTTGCGCAGCATTAACATTGACAAGCTCTCTTTAGTTCACTTCGAAAAAAATCATTTTACTAAGTGTAGACCAATAAATATTGACACTATAATGTATAAAGATTTGTAGACAGCAGTTATATATCAATGTACTATTGAAAATAGTGATATACATATAGAGTGGCTCACATAGAGTAAAAAAATCAAGAAAATCCCTGGCCTGCACTACTATTTTCCCAACTGCCTTCTGCATACAAAGTTAATCAATAGGGCGGTCAACTCAACTTTCTTCCGCGCACGCGACCTTACAAATGGGACATTTTTGACCAGTTCTTGCCGAGCCATAAATCGAAATTTTCCGATCTATATAAGAAATCCATATTGCCACCTCTTTTGTCGATTTTCTTGATTCAATTCCGTTTAAATAAACTCAGCTTGGACTGTGATTTTTGTCAGGTTTTGTCATATAATTTGGGTTATATCCACGCGAATAAATATTGACTGATTTCTTTAGATTATGAATGAGTGTATTATAATGGTCATCTTTTCAGCTCACTTACACATGTAAAAGACCTAATAAAAAAAGAAATATTGACGAAGAGCTAAGTGAAATGTTTCGGCAAAAGAAGATTGCTACACTTTTCTGGAAAACGATTGGACTTTTTAGCTAATATGATGTTGCCATTATTATTTGCCCTTAAAAGGCTTGCAGGTTATTTTGTCCACTTTACCGTTTTTTGTTTTTGTTTTTGTTTTTGTTTAGTTTGTTTGCGTTTTGTATATTTGTTTGATTTGTTGTTTGTTGATTGATTATAATTTATCAAATTCTTAAAAAGAAACCAAAACACATATTACAAGATATGTTTAAATGTAACATAAATGCATCAATAAATGTAGAGGGTTTTTTGTATAGCGCTCAAGGGGTTTTTCAATCGATTAAATTAGAGATATCTTGTTCGAGTATTTGAACCCTCATTGCAGGGAACTACTAGTGATACAATTCCCTGATGGCTTACTACAGGACCAACATGAGATAGCCTTCTGAGTAACCTAATTCAGAATATTGCTTAATCGCTTTGTAAAATCATTAACCATTCTTAGGACGATCTCTGATTTGCTCATATGACATCACTTTTCAAATGACCAATCAAAATAATGCTTAGGTGCCAATAGAAAGGATGTAGTGTCCAGGATTTTTTTGTAAGAAACTAAGAAGAGCACCGATATGAAACACATTTCTACACAAGACAGGGTTTCAATGCTCTTTGAAATCGAATATTTTATGTGTGGATATCCCTTCATGTCAAGAAAAGATTTCCATTTTAAAAGTTTGGGTATTTATGGAAATTAATTTATTTTCAAAATGAAAATGTCGGAAATTGTAATTTCTTCACATAGTACACGGCAAAAACTGGAATGTTAACTTTAACACCATGGGTGTTAATTTTAACACCATCCTGGGATCATTAGGAGACTGCACCCACTGGTGTTAGATTTACAGCATGGTAGTGTTATTAATTTGGTGTTACAATGTATGATATGATACTGCTTGGTGTTAATTTTACACTATATGTGATGTTAATTATTTTGTTAACACTGCCGGTGCCAAATTTACAATACTTGTGTTAATTTTAACACTCTCCTGGAATCAATACGGGACTGCACCCTCTGGTGTTAATTAACACCAAACCTTTAGTGTTCAATATTTGTAACGTCTGATATTTTAATAGAAAATGTTTGATTTTATTAATGTTTGCTTCTATTGTAACTGCTTACCTCAAATATTTCATAAGTAGATCACCAAAATGCATAATTAAAATTGTGCAGCAACACCGAGCGGTGTTAAATCCTAAATTTCAACACCAGAAACTAACACCGTCTTGGTGTTAAAAATGTTAAAACCCCAGTTTTTGCAGTGTAAGCATACGATGTGCATTTAAAGCCATATCAAGAATGGTACCAGAAAGATCGTGGCTTTCTCATTCTTCAAATAAATTAATTTCCGAAAATATCCATTTTTTTTCTAAAAGTTGTTCAAACTTAATCAACAAAAAATATTTGATAAGAAACACTGAAATCCTGCATGGCGGAATGTGTTTTATATCAATGGAAGTTCTAGTTTTCTTAAAATAGGCTATCCTCGATGCACTCCAAACATCCTGTCACAACCCTTGAACCAAGATACCAAATGCTTAAATGCTGTCTTAAATACCAAAGTAGGGACCAAAAAGGTCAAGCCCATTGTCAATAATGGGGGCTCGACCTTCTTGGTATCTACTTTCGTAAGTAAGCATTTAAGACAGTAAAAACTATTCCTTATATTAATCCTATGAGATCCATTTGCACCATATCGGGGCAACTTTAAAATTTGATCCCTGTATAACACTGAAATTGACCCTTTTTATTGATTTTTTTGCTGATTTTAGCCTATAACTCCAAAACTTTTTTGGAGAGGGTTTTCTGGGTTATCCAGGACACTTGTCCAACTAATCAAATAGAGATCTTCCACCTTTCGGATTAGCGGCCATCTTGCCGGGAATGGCAAAGTCCATTCCAAATTTCTGGAAACTTTCTAAATCTCAAGAACGACATGCATGTCGGATATGTATGCATAAAAGTATGGGTCATACTTTGAATAGCACAAGGACTTTGAGGTCGGGTATTAAATTGATCTGAATGACGAATACTACGGGAACTAACACCTTTTGTTATAGGTTATGCATGAGTGAGGTGAAAGACCTCTATAAAAATAGCGAGGATTAAGGTTATAAGTTAGAGTTGTAACTCCTAACTAATGTGCTTTTAGAGAAGCATGTCTAACCATACCCGTTTGGACAAGGATAGATCACCCTATAGGTCGTATTAAAAAACGCAATAATTTACGTGTCATAATGTTTGATTTGTAATTTGAGATACAACATCACATGTTAACAATATTGTTTTAAATATTCGGTGAAAAATGTGAGAATATCTTCTTCAATAATTAACAGGTGATTGAGGTTAAAAGTTTACGACCATTACAATACTGCCTAAATTAACTGGGTGTACAACCTATAGCAAATACTATCCCTCATCCTCTTAACCCATCATTGCGATTTGGGGAACTTTCCGGCTTTATTTTACCATATCGGATTGAACTCGAACTTAAAGTACCCACATTTATGTCCAGAAGTGTCATAAACACTCACCGTTGTAGGGCCTCACCGTATTGGCTCGAAATACCCCTTCATTGGCAAAGCATGCCCCGCGTTTCAATATCCCTAAGTTTACATTCCCCGCCATACTGTATCAAAGTTTAGCTGCAGAGAAACAGGGTAGGCTTTTTGATACGGGGCAGAGAGAATAACATAGACATTGTTGCTCTGTATCTGAATCCAATACTCACCCCTCGCCATGTATAGGCAGGGGTTGATGACTTGACATGACGAGACTAAATAGTTTAGACACTGCCCCGTAGTCTAGGTGCCAGTCGTTGTCAAAACGGCATACCAAATAGTGGTATCAAGTACTCGTTTTTATTTATGGGAGAAAAAGCCTCAAAAGCTAAAGTTGTTCACTTTTCAATTTCAGTTTGCTGTTCTTTTTGTTGCTTTGCTGAGTTGTAATGTTTAGCCTGAATTGAGCTGGATTTGAATGACTTTCAAATACCTATGTCTTGCTGTGTTGTAAAACTCGCGTTGCTATCTACGGTAGATAACAACACACCATGCGTAATACTGAAGCATCCAAAAGAGCACGTGCGTCAAAGTACACGTATATTATTCTTTTTTGATGGATTTCTACAAAATATTTTCAGAGTAAATCCAGATGATAAGTTGAAAAACCTGGTTTGGAAAAAAGATTTTGCGTAAATCTAAAATAAATTTTGTGATAGTAACTTTTTGATTTTTTTTTATTTTAATGGCGACTTCTTTCTTCTTCTTTGGCTTCACTTCTTTCATTTTTTCTTCTCTATCTTTCCCTTGCTCTCATACTCTGTAATTCGATCTCCCTCTCCCGTTTCTTCTTGAAACAAAAATCAGCACAAAATACCATATAGAGTTATGTAAAATTATGGCATAATAATTTCTCCCTTTCCAATTAAAATTTTAAAAATCATCATTATTATAGAAATACTGCAATTTATTTTCTCGAACTTTTTCTAGATCTTCACTTCCGGTAAGTGCAATTACATATCACTCAAATAAAAAAATCGCCATCATTTAATAATTCGCTTAAATTTATTTATCATCAGTAAAAATAGACTGTTTTATAAAGTATACCTCCATTCCGTTAACTGTATCTGCTGCTATATTTGGGCATTGATCGGTCGCGAGCGGTAACCCGACCTTCGGCCCCAGAGGGCATTGCGGCTCGTTAGTTGATACAGCATCAAAACTCTTGGGGTGAAAAGAGACACGCCGATCGAAAATTTAGGTTTTTGTCATTAAGAATAATTGAATGTTGGGAAGAGAACCCGCTATAGTATACTTTTTCTTTTACCTTCCTTACCCGTGCTTTTAACTTTTTAACTGAAGAACTGGGTTTATTTTGTATACCAAATGTACTCTTTATAAACGTGGTTGTTTTTCTCTTTGTATATGCCATGCATGTTCATCCGACTCCCTCTGTTTGTTTGTCTGTCTGTCTGTTTGTCGGCGTACTCCTATTCTGTCATTTTTTTTTAACTTGTCAGTTACCAAATCATATAAGAAAATATATAAAGTAATACCTCATTTGAACTATGTTTTACCCGACAACAAAAGCCCAAAAAACGACGAAAAGAAGACGACGACGACGACAACAACAAAATCCCAACAACGACGACGGCAGCAACAAATACCAACAAAATCAGATATTATGATAGGAATCTTGAAGGAATGCTAACAATTTAAGAAATTTTCAAAATCGTATTTTATGGTTTTGTTATTCTTTGAACCGTTAAATATATCTGAACACAGACATGTTTTGACCGTAACTCATCAAATATTCTAAAGACTGACAACAACTGAATTTGAATACGATTTTTATTAACTTGCATGGAAAGAATGTCCATAGCTGAACATCGACATTGGACCAATCAGAGTTGAGAATTACTGCATTATTTCGATTGGGTAAGAAAAGACCTTATTGATGCATTGAACTCTAGTTGGATTGGGACCATGCTCTTCGTGTTTTCCGTTATAGGTTGTTTACGTTTGTCTGAGTCTTTATTTGTCTGTTTAATATATTCCTTTCTCGATTTGCATAATTTGTCTACTTACCATCGTTTATTTATATTTCAACCTGCAATTATCAATGTCTATTATCTCTCATATCTTCATCAAGATACATCTTCAATACTGAAACATGATGTTTGTCTAAAATGAGACAAGATTATCGCATGCTCAATCTATACAAAGCCATATATGACATTTCTCGATTAAGATGATTAAGATATATTCATACGAATGTCCTTGAGGCATGTCCTAAATTATTTTGCTGTTGATACAAGCACCTTCCCTGGTATAAAGTAGGACATACAGAAGGACATGTCTCACAATATGCTCCACCATTCTATGTGTCTGACGTCTTATAAGTGACATGTCCTGAGGCAAACCAAAATGTTTACAGTGGTATAATTATCAAAGACATATCTAAATACTAGACATGAAAGGCTATTTACCGCACTTTAACAGTGCACGATAATTATGTTCATCAATCCGTTTGTTCGTCCATTTTTATCAGAAGTTGGCCTATAGTAATAAAACCATGAGAATGATTCATTTATGACAGGCTAAAAATGACCCGTTTCTTTCTTTAAATGAAAAAAATTACGACACATTTGTATAAATAAAATATGGCCTATGCTTCGTCATATCCGGTCACTCTTATCGTACAAGCTGTTGGCTGTCGATGTCAAAATTAGTTTTTTTTTTACTTGAAGCTGTTTTTTTTTTGTTTAACAAATGAGCAACCTGTTTTAAGAAGAATGTCTTTCAAACAAGCAACCCTTGCTTTAGTCAATGTTTCAATGGGGAGACAATGCCCTCGAAACATACAGCAGTTTAAAAGAAAAGGAACCGGAAGATTCCGTCAGGCGACTGACCGGCCACTGACCGTACGAGCATTTTGATGGTGATGATGACAGGACTACAAGGGAGAAGATGAGGCGGGTACATGGGCACACTGATGACGAAATAAAACTTCAGTCTTGTCTTTTGTCTCATCCTTAATGGATCGTTCTAGGCACAATTTTACAAACGCGTCTTCATTTATATCACTGACGAATTATGAAAGGGTCAGAAGATCATGCTTCCTTCCTCTGAGAAAAACGGGCATGGCCCCAGCACAATCTTTGTCGTTCATATCATAGGAAGATTAAGGAGGGGGTGGAGGGGTCTTAATTGGCTTCCCCTGGAGAAAATTCCATCTCTATAAAAACTAAATAAGGCTTAATTACCGTGGGGTGTATAGTCTTAATATATTAAAACTATAGAACTGGCTTGTAGGGCGATAACACCCCACGGTAATTGAGCCTTATTTAGTGTAACACGGAGAAATCAATGCAAAAATCATTCGTAAGGACTCAAGAGATGCGCTGTTTGTTTGCAAAAGAAAAAATCATGAAAATTTTCCATTCGTTTGGTTGTATATAGTTTTTCAGTTTCGTGAATAATTTAAAAGTTAATAGTGAAAAACGTCATCAAGATTTTGCATAATTTGACATTCTATTGTAATTTAACGTTCAAAAGGGAAGCACGATTTCAATAATGTGACATTTCTCAAGTATTTCCCTTAAAGATCCATTGCCTTTTTTTTATAATAATATAATAATGAATTTATATGGCGCTCTACAGAGAGAACACAACACCTTACAACAAATACTTTTACAAAATTAATAAACAACATGACATATAGCATAATAAGGAAAACTAATTGTCCCTGTCCTTCTCCTCCTCCTCCTCCTCCTCCTTAATTGTCTTCCCCTTCTCCTTCTTCCTTTCTTTCTGTATCTTTTTAAATTAAAAATCAAATAATGATGACCTTCCATAAGTATTCTATACACTTTTTCGGGAAAATATACCCAACCTCTTCCGCACTACATCACCCAACTTATCTAAACGGGTACAAATGGTGAATAAGGAAAGTTTAAGGCTTTCGTGTATAGTTCGGTGGCTGACAGGTAAGTATGCTTCATCCCGTGTGACCATTTTGGAGTCCTATATGGGAGAACTTTACTTATAGTTTTCAGCCAGATCTAGGATGCTTTTAAATGCATCATAGCTGAATCTTTTATGAAGAAAAAACAACCTGACAGAGGACGCTATGATAAAAGAAAACAGCCGATAAAGTTTCATCCAACTATTGGAAAACATATAATTTCAAACTATCATATCTGGTCCAAATATCACGCAAAGATAGCGCACTGAAATAAAGCCGGGATACGTCTGATCGCAATACCACGCCGCCAGAAATGTTATTCTAAGCCATTGATAGAAATTGTATTTTCTGTGATTTTATAATGCCATCATATACAGCGACACCTGCGGTGAAATCTTCGATCCTACCATACTATATATCAGTTTAAATGTCTATACCATGCATCGCCCGCGGGGCATGAGACAATTTTCACACCATTTCACTGAAGAAAATTGACGTTGATATAAGAGAGTGTAGGAGTGGCGACTATCCTATGATAGAGTTACTTTATCTGATGAGTTCGCTTTTTAGGTCGGGTGCAAATCTGTTTAGCGAGACCCTATCCTTGTAGTTTAAAGTGCCCTAACTCGGTCACTGTTGCAAGATCGATAGTCAAAAAGTATTTGATATAACAACGGTCGGTCGTCGCTAGATCGATTATGCAAAAAGTAGAAGATAGATAACATTTTGGAAAGACGTATTTCTATTACATGCAGAAAGGAACAGGATATATAACATTTGCAAAAAGTGAAGTCGTGTTTCTGTTAAATGATTTAGGTATCATTTCTGGGAGTACTTAACGGGTGTTGCAATATTGGTGACATTTTTCTGTCACAAACTAACGGTGGCATACTATGGCAATCGATGAAACAAAGTAGACAGGAGAACTCCCGAATTGGACTTTCCAACCTAAAGAGTTATCTTTTATGGATATATTTTAGGGGGTTTTTATCTCAAAGAAGCCCGTATATTTTTTTGTCAAACACGTTAAGTCATATTTCATAAGAATGTAAAATTAGCTAAATTAAGAAAAGATTTTTTAAAGTCTTTATAACTAGTACAACCAACGGTATTTTTTTTCTTTCGATTTCGGCTACTTGTTGCGAGATTGATCAGTAAGCGAGTTTAAAAAAAAGATTAAAAAGTTCAGCTTCATATTCCCGTATAGAAAACTTAGTTACAAGTGTGCCCCGAGGATGGAATAGCCTATATATGAAATATATTTTTCTTTTCTAATTCTCTTTCGTTTGATTTTATTATATCTAAAATGACTTAATAAAATACAATTGTTGTTTCCTCTCCATCACGATTCACAGCGGTGCTACCGTTGAATGCTATCTACAGTAGATAATCCGTTATTCTAATTTCCGACTCTTCAGCTCCAGTGCTAATACAAAATTGTCTTCTCATTTTGTTACTCTTTTTGCCTTAAGAAACCTCAATTCATTATGTTTTATTCCTTAGAAACCATAGCAGGCATTATCATCACTGTCCTACATGCAAGCGTCTTCATTACTTCGTGGCTTTTATTGTCTTCTCAAAGCAGCCTTTTAAAATGTGCGGAAACTGAATCCCTCCATCAAGGATCAATTTCAACCAGCCCCCTCATCAATGTCCAAGTGAGACAATCAAACGTCCAGGCTTACGGGATTGCTGGACGGTTTAGCACTACCGTCATGACCTATAGGTCACTCCATTCCACGGAGTTTACCCCCAGGTTCGGATCTTAACCCTCTCCCTGATCGATTCATGCGCCCCTTGATCATGCAAAATGCGCCCCTAGGCATCGCACACCGCTCCAATCGAGCGAATTAAAAAAAACATTATATGCCATTTTGGAATGGTGCGAGGTGCATCATTAGCAGAGCAAAACGTATGTGTTACTTCAGGCGGTATGAAACTAAACCGAGATGCGCAGCAACTTGAGGAATTTTCACCCCGAAGCGATGAGCTCCTTACGAGCCCTGCGGGCGAACACACGTCATAAAGTCGTCGAGAAAGGGGCCAAGCTCTACTGAAATGTCAATAAAAATCTTGTCTTCTGTTTTGTATTGCCATGTCAATTGAGATAGGAGAAGACACACTTTTGTCTTGGCGGAAAAAATATTCAGAACATTATCGTTTGCCTTCATGGAAATGAGTTACCGGATATGGACGAGAGAAAGTATAAGAAGAGGGGAGATCTCGTGATCACTTAACAGTTTTGAAAACATAGGAGTTCATTAGGAACCGCTGATATAAGTTGTGATGGGTAAATTTGTGTTTTGTCAGTTGCGTCCTTAGCTTCATCTGACGTACAATCCTTACTTATGTACTTACATGTGACCCTTATATAGGAAATAATTGACTATTTGGCAACGGTAGCGAACCTCCCGTAATTGCATTGTGCCAAAGTTTTCGATTTTGTTCATAGGCGCGTTAAAGCGAAAAAGATCGCACACGTTCGTTAAAACAAATAAAGGAGTTTGATATACGTGTTCTAATATAAAGAGAAAGGAATAAAACGGAGAGTTTGTAATAGTGAAAGGAAATCGACAAAACAGATAGACAGCCAGATTAATGGGCACAAGAAACAATTCAAGTGGCAAGCCACAAAGTAAGATGTAATTTGGGAAACAAACTCGCCCAGACCAACATGTGTAATCGCCAAAAGGCTCATTTACTTAGAATCCATGCATCGATTAAGTGCTCCGAGGGTACAAGGTTTTACTTGACAGCGGGTAAACACTCTCGATTACATTTATTCTTTGGAAGGAAAGGTGCCCTCCTGTGCAAAGTTATGTTATTTACCCAGCCCGAATCCGCGACTAAGTGTTCCTAACACTAACGCTATAGTTCCTCAAGAGAGGCCAAAACCGTTTGTCGTTTTGTAATTTGTCATTGCAAGTTCTTGGACGTATCGTACGAATCAGATGAGTGCATGCTGGTTGGCTTGCTCCTGGAATACTTTTACGGAATTATGCTATCTCAGATTTGAAGATTTTCCTTCTTGTTTTCCCCTGTTGTCCCAACAAAACTTAACAGTTGAATCGGTACTGCGAAAGAGGAAACAGCATTCAAAGTTTCCTTTATTTAAAGATTAATCCCTTTGTCCTGCAGACGACATACAGTCATGCATACAGTCCCTCAGACATCGTTTTTTTTTTCATTTTTTTCGTCCAAAATGTCCAAATTATCATTTTCATGAACATATTCCTAAAAATACATTCAAGGAGTCAAAACAAGCCTATAGTCTTAGACCAGTGGTCTTTGAGATGCCACACTGTAAAAATGGTGTCTTGGCGTCATATGTAGCACTGTTCCTTGGCAATAGACCTGTCTTCACCAATAGAAAAGAAAAATACAACCAATAAAAACATAATCTAAGACACAACGACACATCTTCCAGCCAGACATGTCTCCATATTGATGACCACAGACACTCTTACAAACCGAAGTGTCTTGCATAAAAACATGACTTGTAAATTAGTGTCTTGCAAAGAGACGTGCATTTGAACATGTCTTGCAATGAGCCATGAGTTTTGTGTTTAAAAGATAAATGTCCCAACTTATACCCACTGGAGTGTTTTTTTTGCCAAGACCACCGTTTTTACAGTGCATCTTAAAAACATGACGATATAATCTACGGAAACTATACCAGGGTGGAATGGAGTATTAATAGATTATCAGATGCGCTTTAGCTGATGGTCCAATTAGCCCTTAATAAATTTGTTTGATTAACGTTACAGCCAACACAACGCGGCAGTTAATACACCCTAAAATATTTTACACACGGCCCAAGTTAAAGTTCATGGTATTTGCGTTTTTATCGGTACAGTGGATTAATGAACAGCCACAGACATACAGACAGACAACAGACACAAACATAACAGACATACACATATACAACATTACATCCAACATGATAACATAAACAATCCACTATTATCACTAATAACATCAAAGGTGCGGAATCTGACATCCATAGCTAGTGCTAATTCTAATCGACAAATTTTTTCATTTTTTCCGGATTTTGCATTTTGGTAACACTTTGGGGACATCCCAGTTTGGTTTTAATTTTTAACACGTAAGTGCATATGGTCGTCTGCACTCCCTTTGGTGCATAAGGGGGTCCAATTGGACCCCACTGAAAACCACTTTGCCGTTAGAATTTTTACCAAAACTCTGGTCATTGATAGGGTACATCAACACGAAAACGAAACAGGAAAAAATGAAAATAGGTATAGGCTCATATAAATTAAAAACGGTGGTCCAAAAACGATTTTTATGACGCGCACCAAATTCTCTCGTCGGAAAATGAAAAACCACTTTCCCGACGGACTTTTCCATATAATTACCTTATAATAGCAGGACATCAATATACATTGCCAAAATAAAAATTAAAAAAAAGTTACCCCCAGATTTAATGGGCAAAACAAATTTTGAAAAGCGCCACCAAAATAATTATTTATGCTAATTATTATAAAAACGCCATGACCGATCTGATTTTTCCCTACCAAAATATGAGCAACTGATAATTGTATCTATACACATGGGGACCATCCCAGTCCCCGTCCCGTTACCATAACCACTTGTGCTTTATCAAACTGTAGATAAAACATGTTTCGTACTTTATGAAGTAATATTAAAATCTATACCACCTGTTCGTCTGGATTACATAGCTCATTTATATGCAAGGTACAATTTACGAAGCATGGAAACGGAGCGTGAGTGACGACCCATTTAGACACCCTGTTTATGTATGTTAAAAACACATATTATGAAAAATGAATACAAGATCCACATAGAACCACTGATATCTTAATTCCTGAACACGTGCTAAGCTATTGTGTTTGACAAAGCTGTTTATTTTGCCATTTATATGTAAGGGAACAGTCAATATTACGCAGAGGGTGGCGGATTTCGACTTTCTTGGGGCGAAAAAATTCGCGTCCCCGTTCGCTTCCCGTTCAAAAAAATTCGCATTCCCTCGGATTTTATGAAATTTCTCCATTTAAAAGTTCATGCCCATTTGCAAAGGTCTGGTAACGTCATTGGAGATAGGGAGAGAGGGGAAAATGGAATTGCTTATACACTTTTCAATCTCAGGTTGATCTTTTTACAGAATAAACTCTGATATCTTGGACTTCCAACAGGCATAGGATACAATGTGTATTTCTACATTCATTTTGTTTCGTTAGGGTATCTTCAATTCAGCGTGGATTTGTATTTTTACGGGAAAATACTGGGGCCCCATGCAGCTGCCAGTATAAAAATACTGGGGTTCCATGCAGCTGCCAGTATTTTACCGTTAAAAATGAAAGGGGTGGGGAATGAAGGATGATAATCCTTGGTTCTCCTGCACAATTTTAGACAAAAGTTCCAGCCATTCCCACTCCCATTAAGTCTCCAAATGTTATCAAGTAGTAATTATTAAATTAATTCTAGTCGTCTAGTCTTGCGAGTGCATTTCTCGATGTGGAGACAGATTTTATTCACGTGGACAAATTCCAGGGAAAATACTAAAACAAAGTACGAAGCGGTCGATTTTTGACGTTAACCATAATGTGCCCTTCCAACTCTGGATATAACTTCTTCCATTTATAGAGACCCTGGGACTCGACATGCGTTATACGTATAGCTAAGTGTCTAATTCGAGCTTATCCAAATTCAGAATAGCATCAACAACTTTGTAAGATCCATTAACAAGTTAACCTCTAAGAGCAATACAGCTGAGTAGACAAGGGGTAAAACCTGTTAGGCACATTTAAACTCATGATGCTAGGCTTTTTGACCATGTCAAATTTGTTCAAAGTGCTCCTACTCGGGGAGAATTGTTCAACGGAGTCGAGTTCAGCATCTTCAGAGTGGTAAATAAGGGTTTGTCGGCCAAAAGTTATACAGCGAACTATAGTCAAACAGAAGTATATTGGTCTATGTGTTTTGTCATTTTATCACCTCGGCCCATCAAAAAAATTACGCGGTCCGTAAGGTGGTCCCCACATATTGTTATGTTCCTATGCAAAATTAGCTCATAAGTGTATACGAGCAATGTTTTCTATGCCGCTAACCATGCTAACACACAATTGGTTTACAGTGTTCGATATGTAAAGAGAACTTACACGAGGTACGTTGTGGGGGTAAATTACATTGTGGGGATTTTTCAGGTTGTGGGGGTACCTCCATTAAAGAGAGGGCCCTTCAAATTGCTTTAAATTGCCTCTAGAGGGGGTAGGGGCAAAAATGTAGAATTTTAATGCAAACTGAACCTCCCTGCATAGTTTATTTATTCAGTCGTTATGTCGCTTTCGTACGTCCATAAGAATTAAATGTAACTGACATGATCGTGTGTTTAACTGTGAGATGACTACGGGAAAAGTGTATATCCTGTAAGTCAAATCTCTATATTAGCACTTTGAATTCGGTTTAAAGGCAAAACACACCTTTCAAAATAAAGTCCGAAAAAACCATCATTGGAACATAATATTATGACACACACACATAAGTCGCGGTTTTTGCGATGAAATAAAAATGAGTTGCTGTGCAAAGCGACCACACACAAATCGCATTTTTGGACTTAACTGATTTTAGGGAGATATAATGTTCTCACCTAAAGTTAGTTTGACAAATAGACTTTAAATTCGTGATTAAACTTGGTTAATCATAATATTTCTTTGCTTTAGAGTTTAAATTTCGAACTAAAAAAGTTCTTGAAGAGAAACAAAAATTCTGTCCTTTATATAAAGTAACTCTTTCAAAAGAACTTGTTGGTTCTACATGCATCTTCCTCCAAAAATAAAGGGCTTCATAAGGCAGTCTAAAGAAGCTTTTTCAAACCTTCATTACCGAGAATTTCTCAAATTATTTAACAAATGTCATCATTATAACACCATTATGTTTAATATCATCCTAGTCACCGAAGTCGCCACTGCTTGGTGTATTATTTTTCTGTTCTCCATGCCATCACTGAACAATACACACACCTAAGATATCTGTGGGAACTCGCCATTTGTCCCCGACAGAGAATCGATTCGTGCAAGCCTCTCTTTTCTCTTTCGGTGTTGATAAATTGAACAGCCGATGAAACATGGGCGCGTTAACACCTTGTATGCGGCAGATGACTATGAGTAAAAACATTCCCAAATTTGTACAAAAATCGTCAAACAATTTCAAAATTAAGTACCTTAATTAATTAATTCAACATGAGCATGCAAAATACTTCTTAAATACGTCCAAAATACACAGTTTTGGATCTAGTTCTTAAAATTGTTCAATGTATTTTAAGGAGATGTGTCAAAAACTGTTTACTTGCGTTTGAATCCTATGGACACATCCCGCCATGCACGCGCGAAGTGTTAAGACTATAGATCGATTCTGAGCAAACACACATTGTATCGACACGCAAGACAAGGTCGCACATGTAGCCGTGAGATGATAGATAGGCCTATAAGAGAAGCGAAAGACATGCAGTTTGTTCCCCATGGTTTTAGAGAGAAACTCTAAAGAATATTTCACCAAGGAGAGAAAAATGGCCGAAAGCGACGGGCACAGCATCTTGTGGTGTACAAGAATGCAAACCGATAAAACAAAATGGCTTTTCGTCCGTCGATTTCTGAAATCGATTTCGCCTATTGCTTTCTTAACTGCTTTACATGGTTATTTTATTAGCCCAACCAACAGCAGTTTCGATTTTAAATGTGAATCAGCTCTTTCCGTTTATTATCGGGGATAGCCTCGTTCAGTGATATTATCTTTGGTGATATACGATTACAAAAGATTTATAAGTATAATTGATTTTACCTGTTTTCCACGAATATATTCAGTGCAGAGTGAGACACGTACATGGAGTTTTATTTTCAATTTCTTATACAAAACAACTGATTTATTTTATATTATTTTATTAGAAACCTGCTCAAGCATCTTACATAAAACTGAAGAGTATATTTTAATTTCCCAATGTCATAATTCTTTTTACCAGAATTTTGTAAACTTCTTTCCCGTGACATTCACTTAGGAAAAAGGTTGTAACATGTAAAGCAGTTTGTAAGAAGCATACTTTCTTTTACCAAGTTTGCAAATGAAATTGAGGCAAAAGTGAGGTGTCGTTCTAACCCTTCTCTTAATTTCTTTAAAATGTTCAACCTTTTTTTCCGGTGTGCAAGATTATTTTTAAGATGAATACAAAAAGCTACAAACTAAATATAAGCTGGCATGTGCACCTGTACCATTCAGATGTTAGAATAGCTATGAGGGAATTATGCTAAAATTGTTGACTTTTTACTTCACATTTTTCTCACCCTTTCTCACACTGGTTCATTTTCATTATTCAAGATATGTCGAAAAACAATGTAAAACTCAAAAAAATGAATTATGCATGTAAATTTGGGCCTAATTAGATACAATTCCTATCTTAGATGCCGATTCGTAAATTGATTCATTCATAGGTAGTAAAAAAGTCTGTACTTGGCTAATCTCACCTATTTTGAGGTACGCATAGTCATGACGTTTAATCTTAGTGTGGATACTTCCCGTTTATGATTTTCTCAGCCTCTCTTCAGGTCAAGTAAAATGTTCCCGTGGAGTTTTGGGGATTCACATTTGCAGAAACAGCTAACCTTCACAAATGTGCGGGTGAATGACATAACGAGGATACAAATCTCCGTATTCAGGCGCAGTTGGTGATGTTTTATCGCATTCGTCAAAAGATAATTTACATGTGTTACACACCCTGTAAGTAGTATAGGTCAATGTTAATTCTTTGTTTGGTTTTAACTTTTGTTTTTGTTCTCTAACACCCAGGCTGGAATAAAGTGCAGCTTTTAATCTAATTGACCATTTGCAGTTTTAGTTATATCTATTGAGTCATATGGCGAACAGGAAAAGTTGGTACGGTTTGCAGTTTTACAATACAAACAAGCAGAAAATGGTGCGCTGGTATCGGATGTTTAGCTTATGACTCTGAAACTCGCCATGTGATCAAGGCACTTCAATACGGACCGACGAATCCAGACATGGAAAAGCTAACTATCCAAACACACTTATCGTGTAGCATGACTGACAATAAAAACAATATTATGTGGAATTTACTTTTCACCTGGATGCTCAAAACAAGCATTTTTACGGATCATTTAATAATTGCAACAATGTTTCTGGTTTTTCCCTTGGTGTTGCTATATTAGTCTCTACTTGGCCTTCCACCTGTGACGCGAGTAACATGTAATTACATTAAGACCTTTTAGCCACTTTGGCTGTCTGAGATTCCGTGCATTATCACCATTATGATGATAGCGCGCGGCGGTGGTGGTAAAATCACTCTGAAAAAAAATGGCACGCGACTGACTGTTATGAGTCGACGAAAGTACCTCTTTTTGAACTGAAAATCAATATTATTTTGGATTTTCAGCTAGCATTATTACATGTGAAACGGGCATTGGGTATAAAAAGTCATCACAAAAGTACAAACATTTACTGGTTAAGATAAAAGGGAATATTTAAGGTGACAAGAGGCACATGGTCAAGTATAAATACCATTTTTGTATTTAATTTGGTAGTTGTACTAATAATGCCGGTAATTGCGGGTAAGGTATAGCGTATATTTCCAAAATTTATTTCCATAAAAACAATACCTCAAATGACATCAAACACACAAAAACCATATGGAGGAGTAGGCAGAAATTAAGCCATTTACGCCTGAGATAAAACCTACCCCTTAAAAAATACAACATTTACAGGAAAATCAAACAACAATTCTATGAACGACAAACACAAGACACGGACGGGCTCAAGACATTAATTAGTCATAATTTTGGAAATGTTTTAAGTTGATTGCGAAAATGTTTTACAGATCTGGATTCTTTTATAAAATTCGGCAATGGAAAGAGACATGTATATTTGAAAATCAGACAGAAACAGGTGTAATAATGACAACACAATTAGAGAGTATTGTCAAACTATAAGCCATGTTTGATCTTGTGTACGGTATATTACAGTATGTGGTTCGTACCTGGCCAATTACACGTGCACGCAAACTAAGTTGCTATCTTACTTAGATAGCACGCACCTTGTATGGTATTGAACATGATATATACCGTAATCATAATCATGCGACTGTGTTACTATATAAACAGCGTAGCCGTAAACGTTAAAAAACGCATATTGAAAATACTGGCGATTTCTATAGTGTTTACATCAAAGCTGTCTTTAATATGACTTATGATCATAAATTCAGAACCAAACATTCAAATTTTAGTTTTAGTTTTAGAATGTTTAATTTGGCAAACTGTACACAATATTAAAAAATATTTACCCAATAATTGTTAAGATAACGAGTTGGACACATTTTCACTCAACAATATAGTGAGTTTATATTAGACCCAACGTGGCCAAACTTTCACCATTTTCTTCGGTTTGTTGTGCGAAAAAACACGAACAGTTGGGATTGAGACTTTAAATTTCAAATGATAGATTCTCAAATAGGATTTGTTCCTAATCATTACCTTTAACTTAATCAATGTTTTTATTATTAGTCTCTGGAATTAAGCGATTAATGAAAAGATTGTTTGAACTATTTTAGTCTTAATTTTGGTTGTGGCACTTCCTCTTCTCTTGCGCTCAATCTTCTTAATAACCATTTTCTTTGTGTATCTAACTTTTCAGCTCTTACAGGTTTCCCTGCAGTAAGGTACGTAGTGGACATTGTTACATTATAATATTTCACATACTCAGATGACGCATGGCCCATAATGTCTCGTCTATAACACTGTTATTTTTTACGCACTTAATTATATGGCCCGGGATAAAAACAGGTGACCAATCGACTAAGTGACCCTGGCGTATAGACCACGCGTCAGTCATTAAATCACTGAAGAAGATTACCAACGAAAATTGCGATTAATACTTTTATCCGGGAAACCATTTCAACTAGTGACGTTAATACTTCAGCACTTTGCCGTGATCCGTTTTATAAATGTTGCCTTTCGGTACTGACAGTATTCAAATTTACCTATTTTTGGACATTTATTAGTCACATTTTACCTTTTGGGACATGAGCGTAAACAGACGAAAATTAACAGATTAACATTGCTTTTTGAAGAAATTATGGTATAAATTGTGCTTTTAACATAAGAGTGCACTGCAAAATTGTCTCCTGCCTGAGGACAACTATTTTAAACGCGACTTTGATGACAACTTTTATCCGTGTCCTTAACAGTTATGTCGTACAGTTAGACATGTCTTTTGATAGAAACGACTTAAATGCCTTTAATATTTCAGACATGACTGATACATGACATAAAAATGGTCATGCCTTTAATATAGTCGGACATGTCTTTCTCCATGTCCTTATGAAAGACACATGAAAAAAATTGACTCACAAATCACTTATTCTTCGAGTCAGTCTTATCACTAGTTTAATATTTCTATAGACATACTCAATACAAAAAGTCATCATACAAGACGCGTGTGTTATATTAATGTGACTTGCACAACGCTAAATTACGACTTCTACTGGAGACATGTCCGCTCCATACTAGACACAATTTTTGCAGTGGTATTTCTAAATTTGCCGCTTGAGACAGTCGAGTATTCAACTTTGCTCTTCGGGACATGCCGTATTATTGTTTTGATTTTTTAGACATGAGAGCAATCAAAATGTGTCTTTTTAAGAAACAATAGTACTCCAAATTTGCCTTTTTTGATTCTTGATGATATTCAAATTGTACTTTTTTTAGATGAGCGTTTTAAATTGTAAAATTGTACTTTTGGACGCGAGGGTCTCAAATTTTGTCCTTTGGACAATGAGAGGAATTCAAATGGTGTCAATTTATGGAACCACAATTTACTATTTATTTGGTTTTTTATTTTGGTCCTTAGCTATGAGTTTTTTGTTTATCTGTCCTTCAGAAAAGATGTTTTGTTTTAACATTGAGCAGAACAACGAAACAGTATATAATTACGCACCTATATACTGGCAAAACATGGGGGTTGGGGGCTTAGAATTAAACCCTTTTCTAAACACTTTTGCACACGTTTCTAAACATCTTTGAAATGTCTGTTTAATTATCTAAACACCTTATAATCTAACATGTTTAAAAATCTTAACAGTTTAGAGATTTGACAGTAGGTGTTTATACATTTTGAATTCCAATGTTTAAGATTAACCATTCAAATCTCTACACACTAATATTGCCACGTTTCTAAACACTGTTTGTGCCGTGTATCAGTTTTAAGATAAGGAGTTTTAAAATGGCCTTTGCTATTCTCATATTCTCCATGTCCAACTCTCAATGGGGGACATTTTTTAAAATTTTATTTCTCTTTTACAATCTTTCTTATTGTTCAATCGCCCTTAAGAGTCTGGTTAATGGCATTCTGGTTTCCTTGAAGAGGCTCAATTTAGAACATGCTTTCTTACAGTGTCTCTTCTCATCCCATTAAGGAACAGCTAAAGCTGTACAGGTGTCTTTTCAAGAGGACGGCAGACTGCGTATAATTGTGCTTCTCTGAATAAATAAGACTTATGCACTGAATTCCAAAATACGAGTTATGAAGAACGTTGAAAAGGTTCCGCCGACAATATTTGTATAAAAATATAAAAATTGTAAAGTGGGGGAAAAGTAATACCGCGCGTATCGTGTGCTGCATCCATTAAACAAAATGTTGATTATTGATAGTTAATCATTAAAAACCGGTGGCATCAGATTTTCATATACAGTATTAAAAAAGCCCACAGGCACGCTATGTGTGGTTCTTTTACCTTCGATAATGTATGAAATATTATGATGAACAAACTCGAAAGGTAAATGAGCATTCTAATATTTTAACAATGTGTCTGAAAAGTTCATGTTAAAAAAATCATTGGCGTACCAGGATTTGGTATAGTAGGCCAAAAATATCGATTTTTGCCGACACTTCAATATCGTTGACATATATTTTTGCCAAAAATACTACGAATGCCAACGGACCGCACATGTAAGGACAGATACTAAGTCGGAGCCGCAGGGAGGTGCACTGCCCTGGGTACGCCAATGAATATCTATTAAGTTATGTGACTATAGGCCCGGACTCGACAACCCACGACCTTTTAGATTCATGAGCCCTTCGTCGAATCCACTGGACCACCACATAATGCCCTCGATATGCACTGGCTACCACCTGTGAACTTCATAAATTTTAAAGTAACTAAATCTTTCAAAGGTTTTTAAAGGTTTTAAAACAAGTTAATAATAACTATTAAGTCCACTTAAGATAATATTAATTCTATGAAATAGGGGTTCGAGTCCGCTGCGGCCAATGTGTTGTGGCCCTGGACAAGACATTTATCTGCTTGCTTTTTCCATCCAGAGAGGGTGAAAATGGGGAATGTTAGGGCCTGGGGTATTCTCACGGCTGATAGGTAGAGCGCTAGTTGGTTGGCAGCAAACCTTAATGAAGCGCATTATCTGACGATTTCCTGATGGCACGCGTATGATAAGTCCGGGCCTTGAATTAGTAAAAAAGCGCAATTAGAAATCCGCGATTATTTTTATTCAACACTGGTTCTATACCTGGGTCCTATTTTACTAATTTTACGTTAGAAATTCTTACAAATTCTCAAGTAGTAGATTGTAAGAAAGAACCTTAAGAAGAGACACTCTTCTTAAATTCACTTAAATTAATCTGAACCTCGTGAAAGGACCCTGGTGACCGTCAAAAAGTAAAATAGATACATGAATACGAGAACATTGCAAACTTCAATGTGGAAAAGTGGAGAACAGAACTGTAAATGATAAGATTGGAATTTATATTGTATTTATAATTCCTGTCCTTGTATGTATTGATTTCAATTGTGGATATTTTAATACATGTATTAGAAATAAAAACTACCTGGACCGTTCAATAACGAATACCTAGATGAGGTCTTTCATTACCAGAACTTGTACAAAATATAAATGGTTCACTTAATAATTCTCTATACATAGTGTGAGTGTTTATCTACTCGTAGATAGATATTGGACATTTATGGTTATGTGATCTACCGTAGATAGCGCATTGTACCATTATGTGTTTATTTTGTTATCTACGTAGATGGCCATATTGTTACCCCATTATGGGTTAGTGTTATCTACCGTAGATAGAATATTGTACCATTATGTGTTTGAGGGTTATCTATCGTAGATAGCACGTTGTACCATTATGTGTTAGGTTATCTCCAGTAGATAGCATATGTACCATTATGTGTTATCTACCGAAGAAGCTTATTGGACCATTATGTGTTTATTGTGATCTAATCGAGGATAAACATTTGTACCATTATTGTGTTTAGTGTTATCTACCGGATAGCATATTGTACCATATGTGTTAGTGTTGATCTACCGTGAGATAGCATATTGGACTATATTGTGGTAGCGTATCTACCGTAGTACACTGTGTATGCGTTGCATTTTCGGGACATCATGTGTTGGGACACTTAACCCACATACGACGAAAAAGCTCAGAAACGCTGCGAACATTTTCAAGCGTTTTCTATAGTAAAGCCACTCAACACTTACGGTCATTTTATGGGATTATTAATGTTCATATAAACACTAGCTGTTTTTGGCTAATAGTATCATAAAGTAAAACAACATAGGTCAAACATTTGTACTAAAACTACATTATACGTTGTAAAATTTAGAGGTGTAGACTAGCATATTGGATACATGGTTGTGTTAGTGTTAATACTGTAGATAGCATTTTGAACCATTATGTGTTAGTGCTATCTACCGTAGATAGCATATTGTACCATTTTATATGTGTTAGTGCTATCTACCGTAGATAGCATATTGTACCATTTTATATGTGTGTGAGTGTTATCTACCGTAGATAGCATATTGTACCATTATGTGTTATTGTTATCTACCGTAGTAGCATATTAGACCATTGTGTATTAGTGTAATCTACTGTAAATCGCATTTTGATCATCGTGTGTTTGCGTTATCTACCGTAGATAGCATATTGGACCATTAGGTGTTAGTGTTATCTACCGTAGATAGCATATTGGACCATTAGGTGTTAGTGTTATCTACCGTAGATAGCATATGTACCATTATGTGTTATTGTTATCTACCGTAGATAGCATAATGGACCATTATGTGTTATTGTTATCTACCGTAGATAGCATATTGCACCATTGTGTGTGAGTGTTATCTACCGTAGATAGCATATTGTATCATTATGTGTTAGTGTTATCTACCGTAGATAGCATATTGTACCATTATGTGTTATTGTTATCTACCGTAGATAGCATATTGTACCATTATGTGTTATTGTTATCTACCGTAGATAGCATATTGTACCATTATGTGTTATTGTTATCTACCGTAGATAGCATATTGTACCATTATGTGTTAGTGTTATCTACCGTAGATAGCATATTGGACCATTATGTGTTATTGTTATCTATCGTAGATAGCATATTGGACAGTTATGTGTTAGTGCTATCTACCGTAGATAGCATATTGGACCATTATTTGTTAGTGTTATCTACCGTAGATAGCATTTTGGATCATTACGTGTTAGTGTTATTTACCGTAGATAGCATATCGGACCATTGTGTGTTAGTGTTATCAACCATAGGTAGCATATCAAACCATTATGTGATATTGTTATTTACGGTAGATTGCATTTTGGATCATGTACGTGTAAATATACAGAATAGTTTTCAGTTTTTAGACCATTACTCTTATTTCTAACACATTTGGTTAACCCTTAAGAGCTGTCTGCCTTTCATACAGCATTTCTGAATGGTTAATTAATTAATTATATATTAAATTCATTTATAACCAGTTGAAATGAAACTTCCAATTAAGTTCACGCGCGAACGTGCATCAGTGATGAAATATCCAATATACACAATTATGGCCGTTGAACTCGCAAACAATATCATTACGTGTGATCAAAAGATTTGGTGTGAAGTAAACCTATCGGGAGGTTCTGTTTTGCGTCTTTCGCGCAGTGGCGTAACCACTCATAAAACATACTATTTGGCCAAATCTTTGGGCAGTGGCTCTTGAAATGGTTCTTCAATCATTCCAAGAGCCACTGACTCGAGCAAATATAAATTAAAGGCTGACTAAGAGATTTCGAAATATAATTGTTTTGTGTAGTAATTGAAAATAGTCATCTAGAACTGAGGATAGTCACCGAAAATGCTTAATTCCAAAGTTAGAGCTGAATCGGTTTTTTTTCGTTTTCATGCAGTAAACACTGATGCACAGTATAACATTGCCATAGGATACCGTGTATAACAAAAATTCCGGATCCGGAATTTTATAACAAAGTGGTAATTTTAGGACTTCGATTTGAGCTTAGAAATTTCACACAATGATTGGTATATGGACTAGCATTATGTACATGCAAAAAACACAATTTGTTTGAAAATTCAGTGCGTCCTCATCGGGAAATCTCTGAGTCAGCCTTTAAGTCTTCCTAACACATGGCAGCCCACAGGTGTATCACGTGGCAGGTATTGTACGTACGACCTTCATGCAATCACATGACGATATAACTATATGTGGAAAAATGAAACATGTCATGATACCGGTGTAGAATTTAAGTCCGCCGTACTCATAGTCCGGCTACAACGATAAAGAATGGGACACTCGATTGAGTTGACTCTTCACGCAATATTAGTTTCACGCTTTATTCCGTTGTCGTCTATGGAGCCCGGACTATGCCTCCCGGCGGACTATAATTACTTTCACACCGGTCTACATGAAAGTTATGCCTTATCAGAAGATGCCAGAGGGTGTTTTGAATCAATCCCATGATGCATTGCAATGTGCCTATACTGTGATGTACTAAACACATGTCAGTACTTAGGGATAAAAAGTGTTCCAAAAGTTCAAGAACAACAAGACATTTCATTATCATGCAAAAAATTCCCTAAGTACTAACGCTTTGTAGGCTAAAATGGGCGTTAAAGTCTGGGTTTTTATGTGTTAAGAATAGGATTTTTGTGGGATCACATTGTTAAATCAATCTTTATTAAAATCTAAAAAAGACCGTACAGATAAATCCAGGATACGGGATGGACGTGTCCATCCCATACAGGATAGCACAAAATACACAATAACATAAAAGACATTACTATATACAAGAGGAAACAATATAAAAGTTCCCTGAAGAAACCCGGCAGGCAAGATAATAAGAAATTTATAGACATTATATCTTTAAAATAATGTGGAAAGAGTCGTCTTGGGAGAGTGTGAACAAAGCCCGTGTTAGATCTTGAGGTAGGGACACTCCTCCCAAGAGGGCTCTTGTCTTGAGTTCCACAGTGCATAACTGCACAAGAGTGCGGTTTTAGACAGGTCATTATGGACAGCATTCTTTGCTTTAGAACCAATAAATTTGAATATTGCACTAACCCTCTTATTATTTTCTTTGGTAATAAGACCCCGTGAGCCAACTTCGACACAATTAAGTTCACCCTGGTAACCCCTGCGTTGATATCCGACAATAGAGAGGTATACCTTTCGGTCTTAAGAATGTGAGCTTTTTCAATGTTCAATTCAAACGGAACAGTAAGTTCTACAACATGGCTACGTTTCTTGACATTGTCAACAATGACAAGATCCGGGCGTTGACTGGTTGGAAGAATATCGGGCGGAATGGTACCCCCGTTGATAGACGAGCCCGGGATGTCTGCATAGAGTTTAAATGCAGATACGGCATGTTCAGAAATTATTTTTTGAAGGTGTTTAACAAGAGAAGCAAGGATGGAATTATGTCTCCATGTATATCTGCCTTGGGCGAGTGAAATAGAGCAATTATTAAGAACATGATGGAGGGTTTCCTTGTTAGAACAGAAATTGCACTTAATATTGCTGCTCTTGCCCCAAGTACGCAGGTTGGTAAACGTTGGGAGAAAATCGATACATGCCCTAACTGCAAAACTCAAGACACCCCGAGGCAGGTCATAAATAATAGATCTCCATGTAAGATCCGAGTTTTCGGAATCAATGAGTTTAAGCATGTTCCCTTGCTGGATAAGGGGTTGGATATATCCCCTCCAATATTCTCTACGGTGGGTGATGAGAAGGCTTTTGATTTGTTCCTTGACCTTCGTCCAATTTGGCGTAGGATCGGAAGTGATGGATTTTGTTGCAATTTCGAAATTATTCTGCCATTGAATAATTTCCATGCTTTGCACTCTTCCGCTTCCAGAGATTTTCTCTAGATAATTTGGAACGAAGGGCGTGAAGAACGCGATCATCAGCCTTCATCATACACCTGCCGTAAGCAAGCGAATGCGATTCCAGATAACTATATTGAGCCTATTGAGGTGAAATTTCCCAAAACTGGTGCATTGTGGGATTGACTCAATACACCCTCTGAGAAGATGCACAAATATGACATGTCGCAAATTGGGTCCCAAAGAACATGTCTTGCTGGAGTAGAAGTGTCTTGGGTGGAGACATGTCCTACTTTAGACATGTCATATTTGGTATTTTCTACGTAGGCACGCAACTCGCTAGAGGGCATGTGAATGACAAGAAAACATAATCCAAAACACTATTTTAGCTCCTGCATGAACCATACCCTAACCCTGACCCTATCCTAACCATATAGCCCGCAATATAGTGGTGCAATCCCCAAACAGAAGCACTGTTATAAAACATAACATCTAACAGCAACCGGTAAGCAGTTAATTAATTTGACAACTGCACTGAGAAACGCAATGATGAATGATGCCACTTTGTCTACAATACTCGAAGAACATCATGTATATACAAAATGTGCATCCGTTAATCCCCTGAGTACTATAGATATCTTCATACATCATTTCTGATTGGCCAATTATATCATATATTAATTTCAATAGCCATTTGAAACGCAGCTTCGAAATAGCCCTTTTCAGCCCTGCCACCATTCTTACCATGTTGCTGAATGGCTCAAAAAATCACGTGAGTTCTACTGTGGCCAATCGGCGTGTAGCGCTTATAAGGTTAAACCTCTAGTATTTTACCAGAATCTGTCTTTTCTTACCCTGATCTTTCCACTCTTCAGATCAAATCATACGACATTATGAAATAATTAAACACTTTTGTGCAACGTGAACGACTGAATCAACAACAGCACACTCCGGGTGCAATAAAAGCGCACTCTGCATCGCCTAACCGAATTATCACCGCGACATGATCCCGGGGTTTGATCTCAGCAAACAAAATAACAAAGCTATTCCTCCAAAATTGCGTTGGCCACCGCGACACGCAACCGGGCAACCGCAGGACAATGACCAATAGATTACGCATAAATTAATAGCCATCAAACGGAATTTAACCCTTTCTGTGCCAAAAACTTACTGACAAATGTTAACTTACTTTTTGCCTTCAAATTTCAAATAGTTTGGCTGGATAATTTGAGTGTGAAATTAAATGAGTGCAACATGCTACATTTTGGCCCCGGTTGCTTGATAAATTGGCGGATCATTAGTCCTTTCTTGAAATAAACCCCTTAATCAGTCAACTAGAAACTTTAACTTTAAGGAAAAGATTTGCAATTTTGTACATAGTTTTACTATCCCCATGAAAGCCTTTGGCGTGGTGAGATTCACATAGACATTTCGTCTCCGTGATACAGCCAAAAAAATACAACTGAAAATCTCAACGAAATGGAAAAAACAACACGAAACAGGTGTTTTTATACCTGCAGTGGTTGGGCTTCTCCGGCTATGCTGCTAGATTTTTTTCTCTTTGCTCGTTCAAATATATTTCTTGTCTTGTTTTTGCTCCAGCATGGATTGTTTGAGAAGTTAACACGAAGAACCTGGGTATAGCAATAAGGTCGTGTTCCAGCGGCAATTTATTCAGGTGCGAAGTTTATGTCCATAGCTTGGCGCGCGTGCCCGCACGAGATAACGGTAATTTACAAAATCATGGATTTGTGTATATTTAAGCGAATTGAAATTAAATTTCATTTTGCGGTGGATATTACCTATAGCTGGGTTGATAAAGTATACAATAACTGATCGTTGATAGATATTAAGGCACAATGTTGGAATTGTTTTAGGGCCTCGTTTACACGGGTGGCATCAGTGAGCAATATAAAAAATACACCCACTGAATAAAAAAAGTTTTCATTTATGTGACTGATCGATAACCAATAATTGATCGATATTCGATGATTGGCGATTGATTGTCAATGTGTGTGATGCTTAATGTCGGATGCGAGTACATCTATAAAACCTAGAGCGATTGATACTTGATAACTTGTGAGCAAGGTTTGCTTAGTGTCACTATAGAGGAGGAGCTCGGACCCAGGTCAAACATTGTTTACCCCCTCACTACAGAAAAGGTTTGACACCTTTGGTAGTTAGTATGGACCCTCTACATCAATGCTAGGTAAGTACTCTCAAATCGTGGTATCACTTTTTCAATAGGGACCATTAAGTTTACACAGGGGTCTTAAAAATTTGCTCCAATCATGTTGAAATGTATGCCATGTCCATCTAGTCATAAGGATTCTTAAAATGTATAGTTTGAAAATGAGGTATTTGGCCAAAGTCATTCAATCAAGATAGAAACTTTATAAAATAAATTGGGTCATCCGCCTTTAAAGTATCCTGTTCCATAATTCTTCTGATGAATCATTTTTTCCCACTCATAACATGTTTTTATATCTTCTTCAAAATTATCCATTTTCAATTTGTTCATCCCAAACCTCTTAATGATTTTGAATATTTTACTTTGGTTGACCAAAATCTTTATACTTTCTCACCGATCGATCCTTTTTATTTTTTACATTTTTTGCGTGCTGCCTTTCACAGAAAGATTCCTATAGTCCCGAGTTATGGACCGAACATCCCTATCATTTCAAATTTGAGTGTCCATAACATGAATTCCAAACTATACTGAAGTGATCTCAAAATGTTATTAAAGTAATTTTTCACTGATTTGTGAAAATAAAAAGGAACAAACTAGAAGGCTTGAAATGGTCATAAAGTGATAATTGTTTGTAAATCCTCTTTCTGTCCATGGCTATGGCTAGTGCAATGCAATCTTTAATTGTATAATTTGTTTATTATACATAAATTTGGAATCTTTTTCATTTGGAAATACCCACAGAAAGAGCATGTCAAATAATTTGGGAATCTTTTCTGGGGCGTATAACCAGCAGGGTGGCAGAAGAAGCAGAGGGCCCTAGTAAAAAGAAATGTTGAGGGAAAATCGGGAAAGTAAATAAGCAGAAAATGACATCTTATGCAATTAAAATGACAGAAATGACAGAAGATTGAAAATGCTTCTCTAAAGAACTCATATAGGACAGCAGGTAAGTTCAGGGTTTTTTGGTTTTCAGTTCTACTTGTTGGTCTAATAAACCTTATCGGTGTTCTACGAGCAATCAAATGCTAATTTAGAGAATTTGTATCGTCAGAAAATCACCTCGTGTCCCTTTGCTGAGACTAAGACAACGACTTCAACTTTGCAACAAAAAGGGGACATTCAACCACTTATAAAGTCATTTCCGAAACCAGGCATTCTTTTCCACTGTCATAGCGTCAATCACAGCTCCCCGCTACGCCACACCAGTTTCTAAAGACACGCCCCAATTAATTAAGACTCTTTTTCCAGAAGCTGTTTTTGGCGTCGCGGTCATACATCGTTGTCGACTTATTTATGTTGGTTGTTTTCGGTTGTATATATTACGATATAGATGCAAGGCTCGTTTCTGATTGCGACAGCGTACGCGTGCAGCTGCAATAAGCGAAGTATCAATTCAACATTGGACGTTCAATTTCCGACATTTTGTGTTCGTTCTTACGCTTCAGATGCTGTCTTCTTTATATAACATGGCCTTCAAAGACGAACCACCACCCAGACAGCTAAAATGACATCAACGTGATGTCTTCCTTCTCTTTGATGTCTTTCTATTAATCAGAATAGAGTCGGTTTTTCCTTTGACAGCGCCTACCATGCATTCACGTCATATCATGTATGAACACTCAAAACTTTACGATTCTCTTGTTGCTGCATTGTGCATTACAAACTTTCTATACAACATTTCCTCTCTCCTTCATTCCCGCTATACCCCTTCTTCATTTCTAGCTCTTTCGCCCCTCTATCTCCTTCCCTCCGTCCGTCCCTCTCTCGCACTCATTCTTTTCCTCATACCCGCCCCTCACACACACATACACACACACCAGGCTCACACACACTTTCATTTTTTCTCTCTGCTCTGAACCCTATCTCTAGGCTTCATCCGCCTTTCCTGCGTTCCTGTTAAAAACTGTCTGAAACAATATCGCAATAATCAGACTATCTAGCTATGAACAATACCCAAGAAAAATATGTCAAGCACCCTTAGTTGGCGTGTGTTGAAGCCACTCATTGGTCACGGGGTTAGTGTGATGGTTGACAGCGTTGACAGCCAGGCATATTCCTCTCCCGGTGACAAACAAAAAGCTTCATTAAAACTCATTTAGTAAAGATTTCGAGCCAGCAAGATGGAGGTTTGTTCAATGCGAGGCTCCGAAACAAAAACACGTCGCTTTTTTGCGCAGTTTCTTAATTGCAACTGAGCGATATAGCCAAAACGATGAAATGAATTATATCCATTTTTAGCAGACGTTTCATCAATCTTGGTATGAGCTCAAAATTATCGCCATACTCAAATTTAATGTCAACAATAAGAGCCAGAAACCCTGCCGTATGATCTCACCCTTATTTTATTGTATCTTTAAATTCCAGTTTAAACCTATGTTAACCCGTTGCAATGTATTCATGAGCTCCAAAGTTTGTAAAAATGTCATAATGCACGTTTTAAGTAATGATCTATCGGTATTTTTTATTTCAGCGGCTATTTATCACTCTTTTCAACTTCAAATATGAGATTAAGTCAATAAAAAACTATCATTTAGACATCCAAGTTTTATATTTTTGGTAAAGCAAGTCGCCACTTGCACCGCTAAGGATATCAACTGTCAGCAAGCTCACATGTCAAAAAACGTATTCAAAATTTCGGTACAAAATAAGAATGGTTTAGGGGTAATATAACTTTCGGTTAAGGGGGAATGAATTAGTTTATAATCGTTAGACCTTTGCACAGGCGATGGGTAATTTATGGCGTGAAGAACACAAACATCTGCATAAAGTTTATATTATTATTGAATATATTATTTCCGATATGTATTTTAATATAGGCAAGAATTCAGTTCTTCAACAAAATTGAAAATACCTATCTCATTTTGGGCTAACACACAACTTTCAGCAAGGGCGGGAATTATTTTTCATCTCCCATCTCTAAGCAGCAGACCGACAGTTAGATGGCGGGAAACATGTCAAGGACTCTTCAAAATACCACATGCCTTGGAGAGAAGATGTCAAAGTGAGCCCAATGTGAATTAATAACCGAACGAAAGCCAAGTTTGACAGTACATTTTTGTTGTATTAATATGGTAAAATGTTTAAATGCTTTCTTTCCATGCATTGATTTGTTTTGCTTGTTTTTCTGTCAAATTAAAACTTAAATATGATCCAAAATTACGTTTGCTAAAATCGGGTGTATGCTTACTTAGCAATTTGTAAATTGGACAAGATTACGTGTGACGATGTAATATTGACATTTAAAAGTGAATTGGTGTTAAACCCAAACACTAGTTCTTTTCTTAATTTCGAGCATTTTCCTTGCTACTATTTGGCTGACAAAATGCCTCTTTCCCTGCAAATTACCCCCATCTCCAAGTTAATTTTTTTCTTCATCCAGCTTTTCTAACGGTTGATTCCAGCCATGTTCTTGTCATATTTGAGAACGACAACAAGCCAACGTATACTATCCCCCATCATTTTCTAAAAAAACATATAGCCCGTTGTAAAAAGAACGCTGAATTCTGACGTACATTAAGGAATTTGCATTTGCAAACACACTCTCTTGTTTGGTTGGTTGTTTTGCGTTTATTTTTGTTTGTTTTGCTTTTGTTTGTTTGTTTTTCGTCAGTGCTTTAGTTTGTTTTTAATATCTGATTACCAACCTTATGTGCTATCTACTAAAGATAGTACAAGCTTATAAAAGCAATTTAAGGAATTTGCATTTACAAATACACTGTTTTGGGTTTATTGATGTTGTTTTGATTTTGTTTGTTTATTTTTCGTCAGTGCTTTAGTTTGTTTTTCAATACCTCATTACCAATCCTACATGTACTATCTACTAAAGATAGTACAAGTTTATAGAATAAAAGCAATAGATACATCTCTGAGTTCAGTATTTGCATAACAGAGCTTCTGTTTCCTTGAAATCAGAAATTCGAGATTTTTTCTTCTTCTTCTACTTCTTCTACTTCTCACCGATCGATCCTTTTTTTAAAAAAAGAGATTATCACTTCATGACCATTTCAAGCCTTCTAGTTTGTTCCTTTTTATTTCTACTTCTACTTCTGTTCTTATTTGAAATTTTGTGGGGGAAAATCCACGGGGGTGGGGAAAAAGTCCACGGGGTTGGGGAGTATCGTCAAAACATTCTTCAATGTCGTGTTTTCACACCATCTCATGGTATTCATAAGTGAGAAGAGTTAGTGTCAAAGGTTGAAGCAATTTTTAAAGGTTCTTTAAAGAACCTTTAAAGTGATGTTTGCATATTTTCATTCAATCTCTCTTCCTCTATTCTGTCTCTCTCTCCTCTCTCGCCACCCACCCACTCTCTCTTTCTCCCTCTGTCTGCCTCTTCTGCCTTTTTCTCCCTCCCTCAATCTGCCTTTTTTTTCTCCCTCTTCTAACATTTCTATATTGAAAAATAAACTTGTTTTAAATTTCAAATTCATCGTACCAATATTCTTAAATAAGCCTAGTTTATTTCCACATTGTAAAACATTATAATAGTTAGATCTATATATAAAACATAGCAGTATTTCCTTTCCCTTATATTTTTTAAATAGTAACACATCATCCAATCAATTCTTCCCGTATATTTTTCTTACGAAATATATACATCTTTTCCCCTCAAAGTTCAAGGCACATGAAGCTTACGGTCACCGGGTCCAATTTTACCTTCTCCTCTTTTTTTTCTTCTTGCGTCCAGCTGTTAACATGCATCTTGGCATGCCGGTCGATACCGCCGTGACAGGATTGTCTTTTTCTGGCCTGAAGAATGGCCATCAACGTCTCAGAACAGGAGACAAAATTTGATGAATGCATGCGATTGACTATAGAGAAGAAAATTATCATCATCAACGTCATGTCGTCGTCCGTGTTTGATATATCGTATATTGTGGTGATGGAAAACTGACTACGTGTGGTTGAACCATCCGGCTATTAGTATTCGGATATGTGTGTACGCTTTTCATTAAGTTTGAGGAACTATCATACTGATAATTAAATATATAACTCGTTAATCAATGGAATAGTAACTGAGCTCATGTCTTCTGTGTTGTTTTGAATGAAGTTATGATTTATAACTGTAGTTTGTCGTGAGAGGTTTTAATTTTTTAATATATAAATGCCATACTCTAATTGAATCATTTTGCTCTTACCGGAATCCAAGAAATTAGATTTGTAAAAGTAGATATTTATACGCCCAGACATGCCACATTGACACAACATGTTGACCGTTCATTCTTTTAGAAACTAAATTAGGCTGGGCGGTGCCCAATGCATAGTTCGAATGTCCCTTGTCTGTTAACAGATTCAGATGTGTGCATAAATTTGTTTAACATACTTACGCGAGATCATGGATGAATAAATTAATTAAACTTGTAACCAATTTTACACTACACTTATGTCTGTGACTATTTTGACCTAGTGTGTCATGACGATAATATCTTCAAACCGTTGAGTTTTATTGTTATAAAAGCATATGTCATCCTCTTAGGAAATATCACTATCTGCAATAACTATCAAACCATTGTAGTTCAGTGTTATCTGTCTACGATGCATGAATTGTTTTGTTGTAATTCAAAGCAAATACAATGTGTTCAAAAGATGAGTATTTTAAATATTATTATTTATCATATGATTATCTGTGTCACTAGCACCGATGTTGGATCATTTTATCTACCATATATAGCATATTGAATCCATTGAGTATTAGTGCTATCTACGGAAGATAGCATTTGACCACTGCATGAGTATTTTGATTAGTACTTGGAGTAAATTAGTACTAATTATCTATCAATTATATCATTTTGATTTTGATTAGATTTATTCGGACAATGTCGCTTGATATGTCCCAAGAAAGCCTCGACAGGAAGCTTATTTCCATTGGGTCAATTAGCCGGGACGGAATTGGGACAGTCTCAGGGGTGAATGCACAGGTTGACTCTCTTTAGCATGGTCTAATATCTCTTGTACAGATTAAATCGAGAATTTAGTACCCGATTAAATCCCTTTAAGGGTCCCGCCGGGAGTTGAACCGTGACCTCTAGACCAACGGCTAAACCCTAACCAGTGGGCGCAACGCGCTCTCCCATCTACCGCGCAGATAGCACATTTAAATATTAGCATAATATTGTTCATATCATGTAATCAAGATAGTCATTTTAAAGAAGGAAATTAATATTTATTTGCCGTAGTAGTATATTTAGGGGCCATTGAATATTAGCGTATCTACCGTAGTACACTGTATTAGTACTATCCCCCTCCCCCTACTGTAAAATAACTGTTGGCCTGAAAATTTGTGTCTGCATCGACATTGTAAAAATGGTGTCTTGGCAAAAGACCTATATGGTGTCATCAGTTTGGAGCATGTATCTAGCTGATGGCCACGCGGAGAGCCTGTCTCAATGCAAGATGTTCAAATGACACGTCTCTTGGCAAGACCGCCAATTCAGCAAGTCCTGTTTGTAGGCACGCACTTCGATTTTGTTAGACGTGTTGTCTCATTTTTGTAGACCTGTCTGGCTGGAAAACGTTTCTTTGTGTCTCATAATATGCCTTTATTGGTTCTATTGCTTATTTCTCTTGTTGAAGACAGGACTATTGCCAAGACATGTCTTACATATGACGACAAGACACCATTTTTAGTGTAGATCACATTGGAGCATAAGCATTAGGTAGATATCGTACATAAGATAATATCCATTGGGAATAAGCATCTACTGTCGGTGCACATTTACCTATTTCGTAGTATTTTGTCAGCTTTAAGAGTTCAGTAAAATTAATCACTTCTATTTCGATAGCAAGACTCATTGAGTATTTATGCTATCTCCTGCATTCTCCACTCCTCAGTAAATATGTATACCAGTAATGAAAACTTGTGTACAAGAAGTGGCTAAGTCCAATTTGGGGTGAAGTTGAGTTATACATGGTTTCGAATAGTTAGAGAGTTGGCAATTATTATGATCTAACTTGTCCTAAAATGTGAATCTGCAAACGCCCTTTGAGGTGATATATTTTTGCATTTACGGCAAAGGGAGTGCAAAAGGGGCCCAAGTTCACCCTTCGTACCAAGTTATCTGTAATGGTGTCCTCACCAACACTACGTTTGCAGTATTTTGCCAGAATAATGTCAATTTAATAAATAAAAAATATTTTAATAGGCAAAATTTGAATAAAACATGCGAATCGTTCAATTCCAATGTACAATTGTGAAGGCAAGAAGGCCATAACCAAGTACACATCAAACTATTGGCAACTTAAGACCTAAAACCCCTCGTTCAAAACCTTATCAACATTATTGTATATTTACTGAATCAATAACTGAACATATTTTTTAACTCATTCACTTATTTATGTTAGTCCTAATTTTTCTAGGTCTTGGTTGATCTTATTATGGATAGCACAATATGTTTTTTGCCCAGCTTTATTCAATATGATGCTGATGAGTAGTGCTGTCTTATTCGGTTGTGCATTTTGAGACGAGTCATGTGAAATTAATGATCCGTATTTGCCGATATATTTTAATGATACATATCGTGCTTGCGTACATGATTTGGATAACAAATTATTAAACATGTCCCCCCTCCTCTTTGTCAACTCCAGCACTTATCATGTTTGGTAATAATTTTTTGATTATTCTCGTTTGCTTCAAAATGTTGTTGTCAATAACTGTATCATATGCTTCCGTTATGATGTTTTTACTACCTTAATATATTTGTTATATCATACATGCCTGTGTATTGATACACATTTGATTTGTGCATAAAATAATCATCCCATTAACAAAATCCCTGTCACAAAATCTTTAATGTTGGGTTTGCTGTGCGTTTAATAAATCTTTCTGATTGTTATTCTTTTTGTTGAACAGGTATTGCAAATACCCCCTACAATACATTACTGCCTAATTTTTTCGTTTATTTTTAATTCCTGCATTTGTCAATTTTTATTTAACAAATACTTTTGATGTTTGCTTGTTTATTTTTCTTAAATGTTATGTAGAGTATTGCCGCAAATGTATCAGGGAACACATATCTCACTTGTACAATCTGTCGTCACTCAGTTCATAGCCATTGCTCTCAGATTAGCTCTGTCCACACTCCAACCGATGTTGCATGGTATTGTAAAACTGCTTAGAAGCAATATTTCCTTTAATCATACATCATTGATGACGACGAATTTATTCATGAAAGCAAACAATTTTATCTTGGACGAACAATTAAACTTGAACAAACTTCAATCCTTAACCATAAACCCATTTAGCTGAGTAAGGACGGATGATAATGATAAACCTAATGTCATTATAGTATCCATAAAATTAATGATAGATGCAAATATTTCAGTAGTGATTCCTTTTAATGATCTAACAAAAAATAAAAACTTCCATATCAAGTATCCTACAATTCAAACAACCACGCAGCTTATTAAAAACCTGTGATTCAATTACGACTATTACAACATTAAATCACATAAATTCCCATCTGGCCGTTTGTAGTGAATCATGGCTTAAAGATGACAATGCTCTGCCCCTCTTCATATGTCTTGCAGAATGGGGCAAGAATATCAAACCTATTGTGCATTGGAGATGAAAAAGTACCAAATTTGGCACAGATGTCGATTTGATATGGCTGAATAATAAATCTGGTATAGGGGCCAAATTAATTTCCTCTCCAAAATGGCCCGTACCAAATTCAAAAATGGCCGCCACTGTTAAAATGTCCTGTTGGTATGTGCTTTCTAGGTCTATTATATGATCAGGTTTACTCAATTGATTGTGTTTTGCCATTTTGAACAGAAGAATACACTGCTTGACATACACTGGTAATTCCAGTGTTTACATTAGCAAATAACATAATGATCCAAAATGGCAGAAAATCCAACAAATGGCGGCCAATTTGAAGCATATCATTAGATGATCAAGAAATGAATGTTTTTATGGATCTTGTTATGATTCCTAAGGTGTGATTGAACAATGTGCATTAAAGATAGAATTCGCATCACCTTAAGAATCAACCAAATAAGACTTGAATCCAAAATGGAGGAGAAAATCCAAAATGGTGACAAAAATTACAGTAAAAAAAAAAAAAAAAAATGAATGTTTATTAATCTTGATATAAAAAATCACTCAAGGAAGGAATTCAAATCAACTTAAGAGGAAACCAATTAAGGTCTGTGTTAAATGGTTCTTGACATTATAATTTGGCCAGAGATTGGTGCCAAACCTCGATATTGCCACTACTTGTAGGAAGTGTCAAAACGTACGTGCTGGATGATTCATCCATTTTGAAGATGGTTTTTTTTTCATTCCGAAGAACATACCTATTTGTTTGGTATGTGGGCTCTGTCTGCCTCTTCTGCCTTTGCTCCCTCCCTTATCTGCCTTTTCTCCTTTCTAACTTTATATTTAAAAATCAACTTGTTAGAATTCAAATCATTACCAATATTTCTTAGTAATAAGCTAGTTTATTTCACATTGTAAAAATTATAATGTTAGCGATCTATATATAAAACATAGCAGTATTTCTTCCTTATATTTTTAAATCGTAACACCTCATCCAATCAATTTTCCCGTATATTTTTCTAGAAATTATACATCTTTTCCCCTCAAATTCAAGGCACATGAAGCTTACGGTCACCGGGTCCAATTTTACCTTCTCCTCTTTTTTTCTCTTCCCAGCTGTTATAACAGCATCTTTGGCACCGGTCGATACCGCCGTGACAGGATTGTCTTTCCGCTGAAGAGGCCATCACGTTATTTTTTTTTCAGAAATAGGGAGAAAAATGGATGAATGCAATGCTCTTACTATAGAGAAGAAAAATTATTCATCATCAACGTCATGTCTGTCCGTGTTTGATATATCGTATATTGTGGTGATGGAAAAACGGACTCGTACGTGGCATTGACCCATCCGGCTATTAGTAATGCGGATATGTGTGTACGCTTTTCATTATTAAGTTTTGAGGAAATAATAATAATGATAAGGAAATATTTACCTCGTTATCAAAGGCATAGGTAAACTGAGCTTCCATGTCTTCTGTTTGTGTGTTTGATGAAGTTATGAGTTTCACTGTTAGGATTTGTCGTGAGAGGTTTATTTTTTAATATATAAATGCTACTCTCATTGAATCATTATTGGCCTTACCGGAAGCACAAGAAATTAGATTGTAAAATTTAGATATTTTACCCCAAGGACATGCAACATTGAAACAAAATGTGGACAGATTACATTCTTTTAGAAAATAAATTATGCGGGGCCCAAAGCATAGCGATTTTTTTTGTCATTGTCTTGTTAACAGATTCAGATGTGTGAATTAAAGTTGTTTAACAATACTCTCATAGAGAGATCAGTGGATGAATCACTTAAGTTTAAATTGTAGCAATTACACTCAATTATGGGTGGTGATATTGACCTAGTAATGGGAGTGTGTGAGAATGATTTCAAGTAGCATAGTTGAAAGCACGTTTTAGTCAGCCAATAGTACATGCACATGTATTCTTCTGAAACACGATTTACAGGGAATCTTACGTGAGGATACTATTTAGAGGTGATAAAATACACATCTATATGGTCAGTTTCTAAATAATTGAAAAATAATTCTGAAGTGTTACTTGCGTGATTATAAAGCTTTTAAAATACATTCTAGGCCTACTTGGTGTTTGCCGGACAGGGCCCGTATGCAGGATTGATTTATTTTGTTGGGGGGGGGGGGGGGGTGCAGGAGCAGAGAGGATAACTTCGAAAAAAGTGGACCTTTTTGGTTAAACAGTGGACCTAACCCCCATAAAATGGTCTTCTTTGGACTCTTGAACCTATCATCACAAAAAGTGGACTTTCATGTCAAAATATCTCTAATTTTGGATCAATTTTAGTAACAAAAATCAGCAAATGTGGAACCTTTTGGCCCCTTTGTGGGAATTTGGGGGGGGGGTGCGACTGCATCCCTATACCCCTGCGTATAGGCCTGCCCAAGTCGGGCATGCTTGGGCACAGCCGTGGCGGTGGTGGAACTGGGTGGGTGAGAGGGGGTGCTCACCCTCCATTTTTCAAAATGATTGATACTGTTGGCTTATCATAGCTGCATGGGAAAAAAAAAAAAAAAAAAAAAAAAAAAAAAAAATGATAGAAAAGTATTGAAAATTGGGTGTAAATGCCAAGTGACCCTTCCTTTGAAAAAGAACTCTGCTGTGCTGGCACCGAGTTTCCAAAGGACTCCCGTCAATGTGGTGCTTTGAATGTGCATACGTTGGTATCAAAGGATGTGAAAGTGCTTACATGTATTTAAAATTGGCATTTGGGGCGATTCTTTTCTAAAACATTATCGATTAGTTGGGATTGACTGCACAAACAAGTCATGGCATGGGCCATATGTCCATTTTTTCATTCTCTCCTATATGTGTGCACTAATAAATATGGGTGCCTATACATGTATCTAGGTCTAGCTTGCGAGATCAACCAGCAATTACTTTAAGCCAATTTTGAGAATTTAATAGAAAAATAACAAAAATAGTATAGGCTCTATGTGCCAAACAGTAGTGTTACAATCACAATTAGGAAAGTGGTGGTTTATAGGTTAAAATCCCTTAAGTTTTACACAAATTTATTGCTAAAACCCCTTATTTCTGAATTTGGACCACTCTTGGGGGGGGCGCACCCTCGGCATTGCCCATGCCCCGCCCCACCCCAAAAGATCATTTCATGGTCACAGTATTTTCTGAAGTTATCATGCAGTAATATGGCGTGTGACTATTATATGTACTAGCATTTTTTTAAAGGACACATTGAATTATCAAAGTTGGTGGTAATAGAGTAAATATAAATATCACACAACAATAATTGCTGATACATACAGGCACCAAAATATATTATCAATACAAATTGGCAGGCCTCGTAACCGATTAAATTAAATATCATATTCTGATCACGTGAAATGTGTTGTGACATTGCCTTAGAGGGACCCAGAGTTATCAGTTCGGCCTTGTGTATCACCTGCTTCCTTTTACAAATAAATATAGGAGTACCTGGCAAAATACATCTTTCTTAAGGCACTATCAGTTATTTGCGAAATAAGAAAATCAAAAAAAAAAAAAAAACATTAAATCAGTTGTTTGGCATTTCTGTAATGCATTTAAGTATCTTACATACTCTCTAAATTTAAAAAACGTGAAAATGTCATTCTTCAAGAGAGTGGAACTCTTTTACACCACTCCAAAATGAGGCTTTGTACTTCAAGAGGAAATTCCACCAAAAAAATAGTGAAAATACTCCAAAAAGAGTGGGATTTACACTCGTATGTTGTCCTTCAATTAAAACTCCTCAGAAGTGTGTCCTTCATTTAAACTCCCGTAAAACATAGTGAAAAAATTCACTTTTTTTAGTAGAAATTTTGCTCTTTTAGTTAACCAACATCTTAGAGGGTTACAAGAGTTTCACTCTTTTGAGGGTGAATTTTCACTTGTTTACATTTAGAGCGTTCCCTACTAGTGATAAGACTACGAAAAAGCAAACCCTAATAAGGACAAAAATAAAATATTTTCGTCATTAAACGTCCATACACAATTTGATACCACCCCCCATGAATGAAGGGAGATTTGATGATCTTTGAACACTGCTGTTTCTTCCTTCTGTCAATTTTCAGTTTAAAACGAAGTTGCATCAATGATGCAGTAACCATCAATTGGGAGGGTTAGGAATGATAGTGGTATTAAGTTTGGATTTGACATCCTTTGGCTTTGAGTGACCCCTGATGGACATAAAAGGACACTTTAACATTTTAGCATCACACATCATCCCGCTTCACCACGTGTCATTTGGTACACCAAAGTTTTACCTCATTTTACCTCCTTGACCTTGACTGACTCTTTCTGACCTTGTCATGACCTGAAGTGAAGGTTTGTGTTCAGCAATAAACCCCACCGTCCAAGTGTCAGTTAGACACCATGTTTACCCAATTTGACCCCTTTGACCTGATGTCCCTGATATGACCTTGGCTTCATAAAAACTCAGTCTGTGGAAGATCAAGAGGGGCACCCAACCCACCCAAGTTGCAGAAACGTACGGCCCTCGATCTCCAAGAAAAATAGGCTTTGACCTCCTTTGACATTAAATGACCTCTAATTACCTTGTTGTGACCTTTGAAATTTTCGGCACAGCACCAATTGACCCCACCCTTCCAGGTTTTCATTGTACATAAACAAACGTTTACCCCATTTATCTTGAATGACCCTGCTGACCTTGTGATGACCTTTAAAATTTTTGGTATCAACACTTGACCCCACCCACCAGTTTCGTCTGGGATACACCAAAGTCACCCCTTTTGACCTCCTTGACTTTGTCTGACCATGAATGACCTTGTTGTGCTCTTTAAGATTTTGGCCATCAACATTCAATCCCACCCTGAAAGTTTCCTGGCCATTACACCATGTTTTGCCCATTTACCTCTTTTGACCTTGATATGACCCCTAATGACCTTACCATGACCTTTAAAAATGTTTGGTGTCAAAATTCGGACCCCACCCTCCAAATTCATGTCCCATACACAATGTTACTCCATTTGACCTCATTTGATCTTGAAGACCCTGATTGACCTTTGGATCCACTAAACAATACAACCTCGGTTCTTAGGACGGAAAGGGGCACCAACCCACCAAGTTCAGGAACATGCGACTCTCGGTCTCTGAGAAACCAACGTCTTAACCTCTTTGACCTTGAATGACACCGAATGACCTTGTCGTGACTTCAAAATTTTCGGCATCGAAAATCGACAACAGCCTCCAAGTTTCATTCCAACAACTACGTGTACCCCCTACTTTTGGTTTTCAATTGACCACTGATTGACCTTTGATCAACTAACCAATACAACCTCGGCTTTGGACGGTCAAGGGGCATCCACCCACCATGTTTCCAGCGAAAATGCGACATCTAGGGTCTATGAGAAACCAACGTTTTAACCTTCTTTGACCTGGAATGGCCCTAGTGACCTTGCCGTGACCTTAAAAATATCGGCCTGATAGTTTGTTGTTTAAGGGGTCATCCTGTACCGTTTACAATATTTTTAATTCCACTGGGTGGTTTAGGTAATCTACTTGCTTTCCCATTCTAACCATGCCTTGATTGTGACTAAAAAGGACGTCCCACCATGCGTTAGGTACGCGAGCGTTTGTATAGGTGCGACGATCTTCGGAGTCCCCGTACACGATCGAGTTTAGGCTTCCTTGGTAAAGTCATTGCTCGCAATAGAGATGGGTGGTTGGGAATGGGAGAAAAGCGGTTGTTTGAATTGTCACTTTTGGAACGAAAAGCGTAGTGTTTGTAAGTGCCTTTCTTTCAAAAGCAGCAAAGTAATTTAATAAAGTCACAGAAGGCTAACAAACAAATTGAGACAACCCTGTATTTTCTTATAAGTAACTAGCGTGGCGTACCTTACAGGAAAAACTTCCAGGAGTCGAATTCACTTGTATTGTATCCCTTTGCGTTTGCTTGATTTGCGTAAAAGGCAACTTTTTGAAAAACAAATTCTTAACAATTTGAATATAATGAATTGCTATTACCATGTTTGAATATCAGCATGAATATGCATTTTTCAAAAGATTATTTTTAAAAAAATTCTAGTTTGCCTCCGAGGACTTGGAGGATATCCCAAAAAGTTGATGTAGCTAAGGAATATTAAAAATGCCCTGCAGAGTAGCACGATTTAGTACACTTAAGTTATGAAAGACAGAAATCCAGAGTTTTATACTTTATGAAACCGCGCCCTTTCAGTGTGTTTTTTCCACCATATTTAAAAAAGCTAATGGAGGAAAATGGTATCAACTATGAATGTAAACATTTAGATTCATACATTTTGGCAATCTAATTCACCAGTCAGAGTGGTGGCCAAATACGGATATTTATAACTTTGAGAGCGTCTGATGATAAGAATTTTCCATAGAAACATGAATAACCGCATATCAGAAATTCAGTTTCTGAAAAAACTATGCAAAGTTTGTTAACTTTCTGTGTTGCATCTTCTACAGTGTGAGTCATTAAAAACCCTTACATTCAGGAAAGATTTTTTCTTCAAAGTTCAAACGTATTTTTGCTTGAATGTTTGCTTTGTTGTTTACAGAAATAACAGGCGATCAGAGATTTTTATTTGGTTTGTTCTTTCGGACTTTGGTTCAGAAACTATGTCAATTTTGCGGATCGAGACCTAAAATTGTTTGGGCGATTCTTTTGCAATATAATGCGAAGAGACTGACACCGACGTACCATAACAAGCTATACCATATTATCGCCAAAGGCAATTTCACACATGCAATTCTAGCTGGTATGATTATTATCAGCAAAAAACATATTAGTTTGAATAAAACGGTATTTCTATTGTTAACTAAATATAGTAAAATTTTTTTTTTTTTTTTTTAACTTAAATTTATCAATCATAAGAGTCAGTTATTGAAAATTGTCACTCAACATCATATGTCTCAGTTCATGAAACTCAGAGATTTTTGTTTTACATCTACAAATTTGCCACAAATACAGTATACTCATCATCCTTAATTGCGAGAACTAAAGTGACGTTTTCGTAACAAACTCTAAATTGGAATTAAAACGTAAACTTCAACATCGACACTGTTTTTAAAGCAAAAATACAAACCTTCTATGGTTTCACTTGGCTCCCAAATTTTGGTGTAGGTTAAAGCCATGAATTTTGCTGAACTTGACTTTCTATTTTGCGAATTGAACATTTTACTCCGCTTTTCTTTTGTAATCCCGGGATATTATTTTGATAAGCCTTTCAATAATTCACACTTCTGTTGTTTAACAATAACTTTGGTGTTAGTGGTTTTACAATCACTGCTGAATTACCATGTACTATATGTAAACGATGCATCTTGTTTCCCTACACACTTGGATACTTCCAAGGGCGAACACTACATAACATGCCCCATTGAAATTACACACAGACATAACCTGTTTGTTGATTTGAACGCGGGAGATTTCCGACTCACAGCGCAAGATTTGGCATACAAGTATATATCAATGGATTGAAAATTCGATGAAACTTTAAAAATATGTTTCAATGTATGGGGGGTCTTCCGATTAGTTTTTCCGATGAGAGACCCTAAATAGCGACCGTTGCCATTACTGATAATCGTTAGAGCTCATATCGGTTTGTGTTAAATGTCGACATGGTGTTAAATAAATCATAACACTGATGGTGACAATGTAGACAATCTTTGGAATGCCAATTCTGAAGTTGTGTTTTTTATTATACTTTATAGTACACAAATGTTTAGATTGAGTTCTTGTAGGAAAACAAATTACCTCCTTTTGAATCTTTCCACTACACTTTACCTGCCCCCGCCCATTGGGATGTGGGTTGAACTATTTCTATGCAAAAGTGGACCAACTTATGGGGATCATGGGGTGTGAGTTATTAATGATAACATTGTATTTAAAGAAGATTTTTTAGAAATTCCTTATTGAAACAGGTTAATGGGGGTGATGAAAGTAGAACGTATGGTTTTCAAGAAGATTTAAAAGTCATAGGCAGTTGAATTACATTATTTTGGGATTCTGAATGGCTGGTTACAAAAGTGATGGGACTCTTGTTGCTACCAGCCCTATGATTGTTAGTATGCGAAAAATCTCGTCGTCGTACTTTAAAGAGACACAAAGGAAATCCAGAGAGAAGCGCCATCAATTTTTTCGGGTCAGTCGACCCCCCTAATTCAAAAAGGGGCAAAAAAGAGGTCACTTTTGGTGTGAAAAAATTTTGATAAAAGGTCGAAATTTTTAGAGAAATTTTGCCAAGAAAGTCAAATTTTGGTGATTAAAGGGTCAAAAAGTCCAAAGGCCCATTTCGGAGGGTTAGCGTCAAACTTTTTAGCAACAAAGGTCCACTTCTTTGAAAGAAAGGTCCACTTTTAAAATTTCCGCCCAACCTCTCTCAAAATGAATCCTGCGTACGGCCCTGATTTGTGAACCACAGACTGTATAGTAAACATATCCACCTTAAAACATAATTTATTGTGCCAGCTTAATTTATCTTGTTTAGGAGCTTTGCAAAGATGTTCTGGATGGCAGTTCAGACACCAGAGAGAATATGACAAGGATGGAAGAGGTAAAGGAGGTACAGGATGCTGAGGGGAATGATATGATGAAAAATGATGCAGATTGGTCTTTCCAGTGTTACACAGATTCAACAAGAAGTCATTGCAAAGTATGGGTGTACTACTGATGGGGAAGGTAAGGTTAAATTTCTTCCTTTGATGGATTAATTAAACTTAATTTTAAGGTGGTTCCCATGATAGCTGCATGAGTGACTAAATAGGCCCATGATTTTTGGGAAGATATCCATGGTCAAATAAAAGTTGATGGAGCGTTGATTACTGTAGCATTTATTTTCCCCGCCAAACAAGTTTCGGACGAGACTATAAAATGAGGCAAGCGTCCGTCCGTGATAAAATGTTAACCCATGTTTGTATACCATTCTGCTTGGATTTCCCGTAAGGGCAACAATGATGTAACTTGGTGGAAAGAAGTGGGGTTGATGAGTCTTCGACCTGATTAGATTTGGGCGTAAAATTATGCTAATTCATATCCATCTTGCATAATTGATGAAAAATTTGCCTGCAAGGCCTTAATGTACAGTTTTCGGAGTTCTGTAAGGCATAATGTACCTTGGTGAAGGAAGCGGGCTGAAGATCCTCACTTGATTAGATGTTGGGCTTATTTTGGGCAATTGAGCTAATTAATATGCAAAATCATTCGTAATTGCTATATTTTTTGACACTGTAACCTTGATACTCAAATTCCTGCATGTTTGAAAGCCTATCCACGGGCCACTTTTCTTTTGCATTTGAGTATGTGATATGTGTGCCAAGGCTTGGTATGCAACTGATCTAATTAAATATGCGTAATTGTTGTTCTCTGAAACGCTCCCTTCGGAGCGGCAAAATTCCTTTCGCTACATGAGACTACTCTGTCATAGGGGTTTTGGGGAGGGGGTTGGGGGTGTTGGGGAAGGGGGGTTAGGTATTGCAGTGTGTTGGGTGGGTGTGGGGTGTGGCAGGGTTTGGCGAGGGGGTTTTTGTGTTGCCGTGTGTTGGGGAAGGGGTGGGGTGTTGCAGGTTTTTGGGGAGGGGTGGGAGTGTTGGGGGAGGTGTGATAGAGGTTTTTTGGGGAGGGTGAGGATGGTTTGGGGAGGGGTTAGGGATGGTTGGGAGGGGTAGGTGTTGCGGAGGGGAGTGCATGTTTGCGGGTGGTTGGGGGGAGGGTTGATGCGTGTTACGGGGTAATTGGGGTGGGGTGTTGCGGTGGTTGGGGTTTAAGGAGGGTGGGGTGGGGTATTGGCAGAGTGTTGGGGAGGGGGGGTGGGGTGTTGTGGGTTTTAGGGATTGGGTGGGTGTTGTGGTTGGGGTGGTGTTTGGTGAGGGGGGGTGTTTTGCCGGGTGTTGGGGGATGGGTGGTGTGTTGTAGTGGCAATTATCGCATGCTATGACCGCGACATTTTGGCAGGGCATATTTATGCAAATCGCGTAAATCGAGTTCGCCTTGTTATGACAGTATTGTATTACACAGTGATAGTCCGCCTGTGCCACTTCTTCTCGCTTGGTTGGAAATTGGAAGCGATGGGGACTGGTTTGATTGATTTTTATGCTTAACCGACAGCCCCCAAAGTGAAACAAAATTTTGACATTTCCTGTGGCATTGGTGAAAAATGTAATTTAGCCTTTGCTCAGAGTGTTAGAAAGGCACTCTGGTCTAGTGGTAATTAATGGTATGCTCTCAGAATCTGAAGGTCGATGGTTCGAATCCTACGTCACGCCAATATACTGGCTTTTATTTTTATTTCTTTTTTGCAGGTGCTATCAAATTTGCACAGACTGTAGGCAAATATGAAGTTGTGGACATGAATAGCTTCTATTGATGGTGGCATCTAACTAAGTCCTTTCTTCTTCCTCCAACCAATGCCACCAGTAATACCACCTAAAACTGAGACTACTGTATCTTCATAATACCTATGACAGTACCTTATTAGTTGAAATATCATCAACAAGTGTCAGGGAGGATGATACCCACTCGCCACTGTGCAATCTCATCAGGTTTTCTGCAGCCAAGAATGTTTTTAGTCTTGAGAGAATGTCCATGATGGTGCTGCAGCAGCAAGTGTGCTGAGTGTAAGAATCGAGTAGTCCGATTCCATGAAATATCGATTCCTAGAGTGCTTTTGTGGAGATCTTGTAGTTTGTGAATATTCCTGATACTGATGACTGATGTTATGACACTAACCAGTCGTCATTTGATACCGCATTGTTCTAATTAAACGCCACGGGGGCGTGCATTTTTCAAAAGGGAGGGCGTTATTACAGTCAAAAATACATCGGTCCTCGGAACCGCTGTGTGCTTGTCATCGCGGTGGTTGTGAGTGAATGATAGGGCCTAACATAACTTGACCTTGCTTGTGACCTTTGACCTATCAACACAATATGAGGAATCCCATGTTGCACCTATGATCAGTTTGGTTCCAACTGAACTTCAACTTTTCAAATTAGGTCAAGTTTACATTCAGCCTATTCACCGTGACCTGCCATGACTTTGACCTTGGAATGTGAACTTTGACCCTCAGCAACAGTGGCCGGATGCCATTTTGCACCTGTGGACCCAAGTTGGTTTAAATCCACAAGTATGGAGGATATTACAGGCAACTGTTAACCTTTTTTGCACCACTGACATCAACAACAGACAACAACAACAGAACAACTACATGGACAAAGTGATCCCTATGTGTCTTCCTGCCTATTAGGGCAAGGGCGACACACAAATGGGAAGTCAAAAAATTCCCCAAAAAATCACCTTAACAGCGCTTATATGTTCGTTGATTACCCATAATAACAAACGACCGGAAGGGCGGAAACTGTTTTTGCAACCTCCCTAGGTTCACCCGTTCCACACCTACTTAAAGTAACTATTAAGCAACTGTGCATAACGCGATTATGACAGATTTCGACAGTCGGCCCTTAAAAATTAAATTCAGGTGATTATGGTAAGCTTAACTCATTTTCTTGATGTTTATTGGACAACACGGTATTAACAAATACATTTTTTTAATTTTTGCTTAAATAAAACTCAAACATTTTAAAAAATTGATGAGCACTGTATAATACTGCTGGGGTCCCTAGTCAATTGTTTTATTCAGGTTTTAAATTGTGCCAATAGAATAGAATGTCATTTCAAGGTGCTGGTTGTTATAGCTCTATTGGGTTTATTTTTGAAACCCATTATAGTTTTGGAAATATTATCAACCATTTGTAGTTGTCGTCAGACCAAGGTGTTTCATGCAAACAGTCTCTGTATTTGATACAGCACACAAAATTCCTTTCATTGTAAAATCTCTACAATACAATACTTTGAATGTCAAACAGATGCTCATTTCTTCAAAGGGGGCATTCTTTCCTTTATAGAAAGCCAAGCTGGGTGCTTCGAAGATGTCAAAAGGCTGCATTTTTTCATACCCCAAGTAGGGAAATTGGAAAGTCTAAATGCCCTGTATTTCACGCGAACCCTTCACATGCTATCGCGCCTCGTCTTGAATTCTGTAGCCAGCAGTAACCTAAGCCAAACACCTCTATAGACTTGTTTGGTGAAATGCCCACGTATGGCGATCAGAGTTGGATTGGCTTTCGTGCGAGGAGGCTATTAAGGCAATCCTTGAGGCCAACAGTCACCTCTCCTTAAGTGCAGATTTTTTTTAGGAATACTAATTTCTCTCAAATTGCACAGTATCAATTGTAGATACCACCTACCAAGAACTTCCGAAGGTTTATTGACCAACAAGTACAAAAAAACATCAAACCTTGTTTTCAACTCTTCTGCAAACAGAACGCCCGAACGTCACTAATCATATTGGTACAAAGACGGCATATTTTTCTGCTTATTCACTTCAAGTGTCATCTGTAACTGGGAAAGTCATTTCCAAATATCAAAAAACCCCCGTGTTCGAAACAAATGGGGGCGTTTCCATCGGAATCTCTTCATGGTCTCTTGAAAAGCCAGTCATGTTTTTCAATAAATTAGGGACAATGGATCCCAGAAGCCCCCGAATGACGCTTTGTACCTCTACTTGATCCATCGCTAGCATTAAAAGCTAGACATTTTTACCAAGTGTATCCCCTGAATACCTTTGACCTCATCCGTTACCCCACATAGACCCCTTGGTCTCAATGTAAGTATACCAAGTCGGAACTTGATCTCATCACG
>JAMKCH010085533.1:0-40913 GCA_023653785.1 Ophioderma brevispina
TGAAGCCCGAGATTTTCGCTGAAAAAACACTTTGTTTGGTTCACCACGCTGTTACGTTTATAATCCACGCCATCTCCCTCTAGCTTCGGCGTGCCAAAAATAAACTCTTTTTAGGCTATCAAATCCTGGACATAATAAGGTCTTTCTAGCAATATGTGCAGCAACGGCCGAAAAGGGCAAGTGTAATAGTGTCAAACAATTAAAAATGTCAAGAAAATCCGAAAGATGAGATATCAGCGGCGTTTTAATCGGCCGGTAGATAATTATTGAATTAGCCGGCCAGTACGGTTATTTCCCTACAATGGTATCGACCCGGATATCGTCAGCATCTCTTTGCCCGCTTTTAGAAGTGGAGTGACCGCTTACAAAAACACAATACAAAATAAAGCTGAAAGGCTAGCTGAAAGCTGGGGTGTCACATGCCTGCATATTATGGAAACTTAAAAATTTAGCTAATAATAGGGAAATAGTAAATTACATTCATACCGTTCGAGGTTATTTATTATTGAGAGGTGCCCAAAAAACACCTGCAATAGTAACACACCATACCAGTTGTCAGTTTGACCAAAGGCATAACAAAGTTTCAACTGCTATTGAGTTCAGCGAAGCTATGTCTCCGCCCCCAATGTATAAAGCAAGTCAATGATACAACATCATGTACCAACTTTTGAAAACAGTGACCACATAATGGATACTCTGCACGAAAGATGTTCCTTTCTCAGTTGACCACCATAATGGTAATCTGCAAGCCCAAAGATGTTAAATTAGATTTTTGTTTTTGAGCAAAACCCTTTTTTATACGATTTATGTCATGAATTTCTTTTTTGAATACCTTTTCGACCAAAAGAGTGAAGTGATAGGAAGTGATTAGGAATAAAAAATTATAAAAAATATCGACATGTGATGAAAGTGTGAGGTATAGATCTTCAGGAACTTACATGGGGAACTAATCCGCTAAACCCTCATTAGTCTTTGTCAAAGACGCCTCGCATATTTATCCACCAACCGCGAGAGCGCCAATGCGCGTTCTTTTCTTCGCGGTCGAACGCCGGAGGTGTGAGGCCAAGCGGAGCGAGGCGTCTTGCGCAAATTGGTATTTCACGGTGAAAGAATAATGTGTCAATCAAAGTATGTAGTAATCGTAAGCAAGCTCAATTTCACGGAGATGACAACGTTTTCACGATCGTTTGGTTTTCAGAACTGCCCATATCGAGGACGTCACCCGTCAAAATTACCATAATCGATTTTGGCACGGCATAATTAGCATTTACGATTTTCAAAGCAAAATAGTTCACTCGACGAAGTTCTTGACAGCTTGCGAGTCCGTACTGTCCGTACGGTTATCGTTGATTGATGTCAGATGGGCTAGTTGTAGACCAGCTCTGCAGAAGGAACTAAAAGTTATTCCCACCTTCCTGCACAAACACCACTGAATATTGAGACTAGACTTACGGGCATATACGTCAGTCATTTTATCAAATATTCGTACTGCAGTGCAGTCAAAATTGCCATCACAGACATGGACAAGTGATTTTGAACAATAAATTAAATGATGAATCTGACCGCGTATCACCATGCCACGCAAATGTGGTGTGGCGAACATCCCAAATTTCAAGCCAGAAAATTGAAGTTAGTTCACAAATTCACGCTGAGAATTTAGGGGACACGACTCCTAGTCTAGACAGAGCTGACCTCGGCAAATTACAAAGGCACCTCCAATTAAACATATGCACAATTAAGGCTAAACTCCGGCCGAACCATGGCTGACGCTGCAAGAAAATCGTGAACAAACACAAACATGTCACTAAAGACTGAAATTCAACATATAGTAAAGTATGATCACATAGTACACGTGCCGTGCTTCAAATACGACTCATCTCAAATACTCAGCACCGGGACTCAGAATAGGACTACAGCTAGCTCGAATAATCCCTACAAGCGTCCCACAGGGATCCTACACAGTGACAAAACGATGCATTGTTGTAAATCCACCATTGATTTTCAACGTGCCGTTCCACAGCAGCAAAGAGTGTTTCGCCATTTTACATTTCCCAGCTGCGGTATCAGGGATCTCGCTGTCATGGGCTGTATTGCTTTGTTGTGAACCGTTAAAAACTCAAATAATGAATGGTTATTGATAAAACTATTTTAAGCGAACGCTGGACATCATTCATGACCAATCAGCGACGCTTATTAGTTTCGGAAGAAAATATCCCGAAAATCAATGAGTAACAAAGAAAGGAAATAATTGCGAAAAGGCTTGATTACGACTCAGGCTTGAGCGGCAGAGAGGGCGGAATCACACAAATTGATAAATAATCAAAGCCTTGATAAAAGGCTAATCAACCCAACGCATTTATAATTGACAATACAGGAGGGAGTTTAGAATTTAGAATTTGTTAGAATGACACGCGAGAGCTGGCACACTGGATGGGGTGGTGGGTATAGCACTTGGTAGATTTGTCCCTTGTTCAATTCCGGCGGGACCACTTCATGGATTTAATAAGGGATTTAATCTGTTTAAGGGGATTTTAAAAAAAAAAATAGAATTCTCTCTCCGTGTTTCAGTTGGACTTGGCAAATGAACCGTGAAATCCCGGGCGTGAATACATAGACCCTTCGGAGGTAAACGGTTCATCCGTCGTCCATGTGCAAGAATCATCCCTGTATCGCTGTCACTTACGACAGTGGGACTACCCCAGGTTGCCCCAATTCCGCCTTAGATGTTCCTAAAGTTTCCAGACGCGACGACGTCCGAATAAATAAATCAAAAAATAAAAGAGACGAAGCCTTCTTACCCATGCAGTCTGCGGTTGCTGAGGCCACTACTGAATGGCAAGACTAAATCCATTTCGAAAAACCGCCACCACACATCAAAAAAGATGGGTATAGTTCAGCGTGTTATCGTAGTTTTATCATTATTGCTACATATAACAACATAATACCATAAATTTAAATCACAGCTGTAAAGTTCAACTTCGAAATTTCCAGTGACAAATTCTCCCACACCACCTGGGTATAATAGTGGGTCGGGGAATGACTTACTTTCACTGTCATTTTGAGTTAAATTGCACATTTTTTGGTAAATTCATTCTACAGACATACAATGTTTATGAGACCATTCCTTTGGTTCGGTTTCCCATTCCTCCATTCACACCACCCACCATCCTCCCATCCCTCTCTCCCCCTATCCTCCCTACCACGTCCCTCCCTTCCAATAACTTATAAGCGTGAGTCGGGACGAAACTCGCTGTATTTTTTAAGTAAAATGATTCATTTTGGGGTAATTAGGCTGGGAAACCCAAGGAACCTGAATCGGGAAAAATATATCATACCATGTGGAAATGCGTTGTAAAATCTGATATCTTGTCTAACCACCTTACTGGCCAGTTTATATAGATTAGAGTAGGGCCATTTTAGTGTTAAGGACATTCAGGATTATTGCTTCTGTATCCTATGAAAGACGGTCGAAGTGCTACTAAAAGTTCACAATAAATCTCTTTTATATCTCACACGGACAAAGAGAAGGAAAAACAAACACAAAGAGGCAAGAGTGGGTAGCGGCATTTCTCGCTGTTTCATGCGATTTTAATTCAAATAGGCATCGGCCTATTATCAAAACGTGTGCAATTATCAAAGATGGTCGCGGCAGCAAGGACCATTTTAAAGATTATCTCAGCAATTTTATTCAGAGATTCAATTACAAGATGAGAGAAAGCTAACTCATACATGATGGAGCGAAAATAACAATCAATTATAATTAATGCATAATGGTTAATTTTACTAGATGAGCAGGAAAGTCAACATCTAAATCAATTTGATCATTGTCAAATTCACTGATGAGCAAGTTAAGCAAAACACACAAAAGTCAAATTAACACAATATTAATTTCCACAATGTACAGTAAGCAAATCTTAAAATCTCTTCACATTATGAGGCAGCAAAACTAGCATTCGTATGTACCATGCCAGCAACAGCCATGGTATTACATATCAAATCAATCTTAGATTAGAGAAGTATGGCAATCCAAAAGATTATAGCAATAGCACCCTTAATCTAATACCCACCGACAAGAAGAGGATTAAATACTTGAAATTGTAATGTTTGAAAATTAACTAAGGTCAGGCCAGAATGGAAGGATGCATAATTGGCCATTTAATTCTAAGCAAATAAAAATTGGATATGAAGGAAAGAGGCGAAAAAAAACAAGGCTCCAAAAACAGTCTACCCAGAAGGTGGTAACTTGCTTATACCCCCCCCCACCCCCCCCCCGCCGCGTGACAGGAAAAAAATTACAAAAGGTGGATATGACAAATTGTGATGGGGTGCTTGCAAAATAATGAAGTGCATTTTTCAAATGGTGGCGAAAAAGAAAGAAATTGCCCAAGACAATAAGGAATAACCATATCACTTCGAGAAAGAGAGTAAACTGAAGTAGAGAAAATTAAAGTGCACAGGGCTCGGCCCTGATCATTTATGCATATACCGCCATTTGGATTTTTGACCAATGTTCCTAGATTTGTAATTCGAAACCAAGACGATTTGCCTACAATTTTTGGAGTATAAATTAATCCTTCTCCAGTTATCTTCATATAAAACATGTCAATGACATGTAGTCCATTAATTTTCTTAGATTGACTACTTATGTGAGCACCGGAGAACGCGGAAACATAGCTTCACGCCGCAATCTTCGGATTTTCAGCCACATTTACTTAATTTGCTCAACTTGTGGGATTTTGAACCAAAAAAAACCCCCCATGGACGAATTTTTCTTAAATTTTCCAGCACCACAAGTAATTTCTATGACACTGATCTTTATACTAATACAACTTAAATGTGCGTTTAGACTTAGTTATCAATTTTTAATAAATGAACGATCCGTCTATGTACACAAACTCTGTGAGTGAGTTTGACGACGTGGGCATTCCTAAATGAGCACAAACCACTATGGGTATGACTGTTAAATTTCAGGCACTTTCTTTCTGAACCAAGTTACATTCACCAGAATAAAAGAGCCTAGGAAAAATAACTGACCAGAAAACATAAAGTCGGATCCGACTTTCATAATAACCAAGGCATAAAAAAATCATTAATTTCATGACAATATAACGGCACTTACAGGGGCGTTTTGGGGGGTGGGTTTTCTTACACACAATTTTCCCAATTGCATAGTGGCACTAAAACATGGAATTCGATGAAAAAATAGGGAGCGCGAGTTGTTTACATTGCGCGGAAACGCTGGAGTGCTTTAACAAACAACTACATCTCGTGCTAAGGGTCTTTGTTGTTCTTATGTTGTCCCGTGCGTTAGTACTACGAATCAGGCGTTCGAAGAAGGCATATCGGGGGGTATTTTTACTAAACAGCTCTAGAGCTTGTAATTTTAAACATGCACACGCGGAAGTCGGGGTCACAAATAAACACGCGGGTCACGGGAATGTTTATAGAAATACAATGTCCTGACAATTATATCCAGCGGCGCGATCTGTATATATACTGATGGACACAAAACTTAAATACCAAATTCTATGAGTCAAACTATGCACCCTATGTATGTAGAAACATTGAACGGTATGCTACCTGTATAAATAAACTTTAAAACTGATTGCTCTTACATCAAACAGTTTACATAAATGAAATGAAACAATTTATTATTTTGACAACAGCAAATATATGATATATTCAGAAATTTGATGTCATACTGTCATTTTAAAATGTTGTATGACAGAACGCAATTCTTTAGGGTAATTGCAAAAAGACACAAAATTGAACACAAATAACAAAACAACACTCCCATGAACATTAAGATTTGACCAAACACTGGAGGTATATAGAGGGTACCCCCCAAAAAAAAGAAAACAGTACTAAGTCAGCATCAACCTCTTGGGATCAAGCTTGCAAAAACCCCCCATCGAACGTTCCATTTCCATTTGAAATCAAATGCCGCTTCCAAAATGTCCGACATAACACAATACACATAAGAGACGTACATTAGTATAAATATACTGACAGTGACCCCCGGTCACCAGATCAGATTGGTTTATTTGTTTTTTCATCTTCAACCCCTATGAAATGGCACTCAAATGGCTAAAATAAATGTAGTGGTAAAACACTGATAATCCTTGAAATTTCTGCACGAACGAAATAATCATATGTTCAAGGATGAATAGGGTTTACTCGTCTTTATTCCGATAGGCTTGGTTGATTTAATTTCATTTCAATTTTACTCAAAGGATAAACTAAATAATGATATATTTGCTTCGTTTATTTAGCAAAGCACTAATCAATTAAACGATTGGCAAGTTATAGCTTAAATACTTAATAGCTTTAGTCACTAGAAGGTTAATGGCCAGAGCAATCAATTACAAACCATTTGGAATTTGGGTAAAGCTCGTCAAAGACGGTGGCAAGGAAAGGGTTGTAATAGGTTAATTATTGCGACAATTATTCGTTATTCAATACAATTTTAGCATGTTTACACCAAAAAATATTGTTTAAAATGTTATTTTATATTATACTTAAGTTGTATGCACAAATTCCATGTGGCTATGATGGCGTCGTAAAATAACAAAGCTTTCCGCTGAAGGGTAACATCGGTCTAGCGCCTACGGCTGCTCGCATCGATGTTAACCAAGTCAAGCGCTAAAGCTTGTTATTTTCACGCAAGCCATTAAAGCTCATGATTATCTTATATCTAACTAAAATATTGACCATATACCGCACCAGCCAGTGATGTACAACCAATGCGCAAAATAGCAGCACTCGAATGAAATTGATTGTGAAAGGAACTCTAGATAGAGCACGTGTGGAATAGTGGAAAAATGCAGGACTCGTGACATTAGACGAACGAAATCGAGAGCTCGAGCCCATTGTGGTCAACGTGAAATGTAACTCTGGGCAATGATACATAATCAAATAAAATGCGCCTGCGCGGATCCAAGTGTGAAATCTGGGAGAGAGCTGCAAAGGGGACTATTACAAACTAACTGCGCTGATTAGGCCGGTGCGCTTGTTGTAAAGGCATGTTTGAGCAGCCACCTAATGAAGCGAATTGATTGTGGACGAATTCTTGAAAGGCGGCGTAAATAATACTAATTGACAACCGGACGCCTTGAGGGCTGTTCGGTGTTACGAGGATTAGCGCTTAATTAAAAAAACTGGTAAATGTTATATTCTATTTAGAAATAAACAAAAGAGGATATTAGTGCCACAAAAAAAAAAAAAAAAAAAAATGCTAATATGACTGTATAAGGAAGCAAGGAGCAATTTGAAATTGTGCAACACCAAATTTTTATTGACGGCGTTTAAAATGGCCTTAATGAGCTAAAATGTAATAAGAGGAATTCTAACATGGTAACCAATTGTCATGGGAAAAGTCCTACGGCCCGCATATATACACGAAGTCGGGTGTATTTCCTATTTTCAAGACTGCGGAACAAGAATAATTGACTAAGGCCAAGCCATGAAACACAGTGTCCGTGTGACTGAGTGTCCTGCCACCCAACAATAGCATATAGGGCTGCAGCTGAAATGTTCGAGATCACTGAACCGTAATAAAAAGTGGTATGTGAGTTTTTGATAAAAAATCAGTTCAGAAGAGTCCAAAGGCTCATCAGATGATTTCTTACAAAAATTTACACTTGTGTTTTTAAACATAAGCACACAATTTGCATAAAAGTTGCAGATTTTTGTTCCGAATGATGCTTTCTAAACAACTTATAAACTCTAGAAGTACATCTCACATCACTAGGCGGATTTTTGCAATTTTGGTAGAGGACATTTTGTACATTTGATATTAGTAACTAAATTATAGAAATATTACCAAAATATGACAATTTAGTTTTTTCTTGATTTTTTCATATTTAAAAAAATGAATTAATATTTTCCACCATTGGTGCTTATTATCCACCAATTAGCAAATCATTGCAACCAATTATTAAATTTGTAAATCTGTTTTATTCCACCAAACCAAATTGGTACTCTAGCATTCAGAAAATGTAAAATATGAATGAATTTATAAGACGTCATGAGGGACGCTTTCATTACCGCACACTCGTATTCTCTGCAGTGTCCGGCACGGCAATACTTCACACATTGTTAGAGTGAGCGGACTCTTCGGAGCGTATATCACGTGCTATATTGGTGGCCTAAGACACATATCAAACATTGGTTTTTTAGAAATTTAAAACAGAACCAGGTTCTTCTCTGTGCTGAAATTACAATATTTGAAACAGCAACACTTAAAATAATAAGGTAGTTTACATAAAATTCTTTCATATTACACTGTTCTGTGTAATCTACCTAAGTGTGAAGCGCGCGGTTTTCGGTCTCCCACATATTGCTAAATTATTGGGAAAAAAATAATTTAGCAACGAAAAAGTCCGGGTTTTCTTGACCATATATTATTTTTAGAAGATAATAATCCACCCATTGAATTATCTATAGATGTCAATAGCTCAATTTCATGCACCTTATTACTTTTCCTTTAAAATTCCCGTTCTTTTTATTCGTCTTTCTTATAATTATTGTAATGTGTTTCTGGAAAGGTTTCTTCGTCATCTCTCGATCTTGTTATGTATTTTTTTCTCTCTCTCATCAGGGACGTAACAGGGGTGGGGGTCTCAACATTTCCCCGGTTGTTTAACATTTTGGCCCGGCGCAAATGCAGCTTTCAATTTCAATTTGTGTCGCCCGACGGCCTGCGGGGAAGGAGTGTAGATCACTCGGAGGAGCCGGAATGTTTCAAAATCATGGCAATTCAACTTCACCCCCTTCATTCCGTCACTTTCCTTCCCCTTTATTCTCCTTTTCCGGTTCGCTTGAGCACAAATTCTTTGTTTAGACCCGTTGGGGGAGGGGAAATGTGCCCCCTTCCGGCCTGTACAGCACTGCTTCTGTGTCCTTATCCCTCTCTTACTCTTCCTGTTTCTCCTAGTCATTCTGGTTTCAAGAGGAGGTTTTCGTTATTCGTTGAAATACTAAAATCATTTCTTATTGCGATGGCGATCTTTCCGTTACATTTGTATAGGAGAAAGACTTGCATGATATTTGTAGAATAATAAAAAAAATTTTATTGATTTTTTAGTTTTTTTGTTTTTTTAATTTTATCTTTTATTATAATGCAAATTGTTACCTACAAAATAAATATGCTTGTCATGCCATTACTGGTAGAAGTAAATCAATGATAGATTTATAGTACTAGAGCGGGGAAAAAAAATTATTTTATCGCACAACGTTTCATGAGTTTTCTGTAACATATTCGATACATTAATGATCTTGTTCCATACAGACAGCTTACTCCATTCTAAAACCAAAGTTATAGACCAGGGAAATTAGCCAAACGTAAAGTTAAGTCACCTACTACAAATTGTCCAAATTGTCGTATTTTCACTAAAAATACTTTAACTAGAGCGCATTCTTTGTATAATACTATAGATTTAATTACATTTTCTTAAAAAAAACCGCCTTTGGTTCTTGATGTCAATCAGTTTGACGTGATGAAAGATGGTTATTGCACATACAATTTCCATGGGAAAAATCTGTCCCCTTGCTAAGATGTTTGTTAATTTCCTCATTTTATATCCCGATAATGTAAAGCTTGCATATTCATAGAGGTATGAAAAAACACAGGGCTTAAAGGCATTTCGTTATCCAAAAACCACGTCCCCCGACTTTGAAAAAAAGTTGAGATTATATCATCTAAACCGTCAGCCTTAGTAATTCACGTCGTTTTTTGCACGAAGTCGTCATCGTCACAGATTTTTACAGTGACCTCAAAATGTAAGAGATATCGGTTAGGCGAAATCGTTCACGAAATTGGTCGTATTACCTGTAAGAAATTCGTAATTTTGTATTTACAGGACATTACAGCACAGCGGTCTAGGGGACCGTGGGAAACAAGCAATTCCACATAACACAAAACCGCAAGATCGATCAAACTCAAATGTTGGTAATAAGCTGTTCTCAAGGATATCTAGTGAACAATTAATTAAAATGGAAGGTGCTGAATCACGACATGCACCTTTCAAGAATCAAATTCAACACTATTTATCCGTATTACACCTTGGTCTTGGGAAATGCTTCCCTTTTAAAACGAACATGATGAAGAAGTATTGTTGCTGTTTTTCCAAGAAAGATCACGCACAGATATATGACATTATTTTAACCTTTTAATTTTCTTTTCAGTAATTTCATAAAAATGTTCATATAAAAGTAAAAAATTAAAAACAAAAACCACAACAAAAGCAAGCCAGCAAAACCACAATCAATTTACAAAAAACAAGCAAGTACATTTAACTTTTGCGACAGATTCTCATCTTTGTTAAGGAATGAAAATTTCATTTGCAAAATAAACCATAAGAGAAATAGAATTTCGATTACATGAAAGAGCCAAGGGAAATTTAACCCGATTTCATAAAACAAACAAAAAGCCCTAAAAATTGCGTTTTTGAAAAACAATAGTCTGTGTTGTTGGTTTGAAAATACATGTGGGAAAATGTAAAGCATAGATAGCATAACCGATATCTCTACATTTGCAGGTACACAATGTAAAAATCTTGTGATAACTATCGTGCATTGTTAAAATGCTTTTTGTACCAGTTTTTACCCTTAAATTACGGTCAATCCCGGGTTATAAACAATCTTCGCGCTTTATTACTGATATCTCAAATAAAAGTTACAATTTGGAAGCAGAGAAACGGTCAAAATAAACGGTAGTTAGGTAATAATACAACACAAAAGAGTCGTATTTAACCCTAACGTTGTCATATTCCAGTAATATTATAGCTAATTTTAACGTACGATTTTAATGAAAACATGAAATATGTTGGACTTTAATATGCGGTTATTTCAAAAATGCAAAAATTTTCTTTCTTTGATTTTAATAAATAGTTGTATTTTTTGATAGAACTCGATTCTATTTTTTGTAGATTTATTTTTTTTTCTTTATTTTTTAAAAAAAAGAGTTAATATTTACCATTCAAATCTGTAAAGTTATATAGTGTAGGTGGTATATTAAGGTATTGTTGTCAGGATTAATCTTTACAATTTACTGTTAATTTAGTATTAATTAGTGTATAATAATGCTGATTTTCTTATAAATTCGATTAAGAGCTCAACCTTTAAATTGAGTCATAATAGGAATGGAAAGTTTGATATAAAAATTACAAATATTTGCTATGTTATCAAAAACCCTAGTTTTTTCATTATTTTCTTGTTAAAATGTTGCACACGAAAATTGGTTAGCGTGGACTTTTAACGGCCTAAATCAATTGATATAAAGGTGGGCTACACGACCATGGGGGTTAATTATTTTATTCATATGATGCTTGTCTTCCCTCACATGGGTCAAATTATATTTTTCAGTTAAATTGATACATTCGTATGGTGAAGAAACCAAAATAATTGCTTCTAGGATACCGCATTTCATTCGTGAAAAGGAACTGTTTCTGGGACATGTCCCACTGAATGTTCTCCGCATACCAAAATTCTTAATTTTTGATGGAGCAAAACTAAAGGGCGCACCGTTAAGTTGAAATGTCTTTTCGCTGATGAATAATTTCCCGGTATGCAATAAAATGGGTGAAGGCCTTATATATTATATCATTGTAAAAAAGCGAGTTTGGGGATACTGTATCCCCAACGTTGTTTTTTTTTTTCACTCTACACAAAAATCACGGAGCGGACCCCGTGCCTGTTTATGGGGGAATTTCTCCTAGTTCTAACAAGAAAAATACCGCTACCTCCTTTTTTGGGTGATCGTCAGGATGGTTAGTCATTCTCCTCTAGGAATTAAAAGGGGGTTTAGGCCCTAAACGTTTAATTAAAAAAACAAGCCAAACAGTGCAAATACAGGTTATTTTGCGTATTTCAAGGTATAATGTGATTGATATTCTCAAAAAGATTATACATTTCACTCTATCTAAAATTACTAGGATGATATGAAGTCGAAAGCGTTTGAATTCAATAAAGTAAAAGTAACTTTTTCATATTAGTAAAATTTACTAAATGGGAAATTAAACTTAAAACAACAGATTAGTATCAGGGAGCTCACCCAAAATTATTTTGCAAAACTTGTGACACAATTTGGGATCAATATCTGATCAAAAATGTGATACCAAAAAATAGGTGTCTAAGCGGTTGTACTATCTTCGATTGGTTCACACGCCATATTTTCCGAAACAAAAATAACCAATTTGTTTTAAAGTTGGCACGGTCGTTTCTATTTTTTTATCTTTCACGCGTTCTTTCAAGTTAGTTAAACTCTTGGATTAATTTGATTTGAAACAATTTAAAGAACTTGAAACAATTTATTTACTTCATATTTGAAATTGATATTGTATATGAGCATAGCAAGTTAGTTAAAGATTGGTGTCCAGAAGAACACAAATCGCTTCTAACAGACTCGGGTTATCATGATGTTGGGGACATAATATAATATTCTATCACTTTTGAAAAAAAAAGAACCCTACATTCATGAACTCCATTAACGACATCACATAGTGTTATTCCTTAACTCGAAAACTAAAAGTTACTTTGATTTTGAATACAAATTTTAATATACAAAATCAGAAATTGTACCTATGCATCATCCGTGTAGTGCTTGGCTGTAATTGTTGCTCATAAATTGTTCGCACTTTAGCCATTGGACCTATATTTTAAAAACCTATATCTGACACATCTATATCATAATGAACTCTCTGTGAATGATTATGAACTAATAAATGTGGTTTCACCCATCGTGCAAACGAGAACTTACACGGAACAATTAAAAAAAAAAATTTTGTTCTAATTCAGTCATCGGAACATCGGGCATTTTTCTCTGCAAAGCCAACATTTTTCTTGATCAATGAGTGGGACCATTAGACTGATTATTTTTATTATTATTATTCCTTGTTTCGTTTTGTCGTTTGTCTTGTGGTTTTGTTTAATTATCCTGAAATCAGTTTAGTGATTTTTAAAAGAAAAACAAAGCAAATGTTAAACTGGAATATTGCAATTCAGCAAGTAGTACCGCATCTGTCATGATATTATGACAGGTATGTATGTATGTGGGGTCCAGCTGATAGGGCCCTTTGTCAATGTACTTCAAACACAATCATGGTCATTTTTTGATAATTGTTTATTAGTTTATCTAATTAATGTGTATTTTAATTAGGGTTTGGGTAATGATGAAAGTGACTCAATGACAAGAAATAAACGTCATCAATAGTCGCCTTCTGTCGTTAAAACCTTTTCAGTACTCACTGAGAGCCCGTACCATATTCCAAATTTAATTACAAAAATCGAAAAGAACTGTTTTAAAACCCTGTACATCGATTTATAGTCATATTTCTTATTTCTTTAACATTTATTCCGTGAACGTTTTAGGGCCAAGTCTTCCTGTTTTTTTTAATTAAATATACAACCCATCTGTTATAAATAGCTGCAAATACCACGTGCCATAGATTGCACCAAACACGCTATGGTCCTAGACACTAATATCGGGCCAGAAATTAATGTACGTGCATTACTGTAAAGGGACGGCGTGTTCTAGATTTTTAAAAAAATGTTTTAAAACTAACATTTAAAAACGAACATTTTATTAGTAATTCATTGTCAGAAATGTCGTTTGCATTCACTTTTGTTCTTAAAATATGGTCGTTCTTTGAAATCAAAATACGCAGTAAAAACACCAGAATAATTAAACAAAATTCAAACAGGGGAAATCAAAATGTTAGAAATATGCGTGATGAAAGCAGTTGAACATTCTATTGTATGAATGACAATGGGCGAGTGACACTCTACACGTTAGAATATGTTTATGTTTAATTTTGTTAAAACAACGAGATCAGATTATTTGACATAACGTGAATATTAAGCTCGTTCTGGATCTGATTGCACTGTTGGTTGCAAAACAAATTACTTATTAGAATTACATCCTAAAATACGCTTGGTGGAAGAAATTTTATTGTAAACAGCAACGAAAATGGGTAATTTGTTTGACAAACCATTTTTAAGATAAATATGCAAATATAACTATTTTACGATGATATATGAACTTATTATTTGCAAAATGAGAAACCACACCTTGTTAGCTAATGAATTCTGAAACACCCGAGTTCTGTAAGCAATTTTTGATTTTGATTTATGGGCAATATAATCTAACTGCCGGTAAACTTTAATTTATTTATGTACATTTCATGTAATGAGGCTGTAACTTTTGAATATTTGTGTAAAATCTTGTAAAATGATGGTGAGAAGTCTCAGATAACTGGACCTTAATTGAGACCAAATATCAAACATGTACTCCAAAAATACTTTTCGCTTAACGAAAGCAACGTTCCTATCATCTGCAACACTCTTAAGTTCACCTTGAGTTGCTATACCCAAAAATTGTTTCCGCATGTACCCAAATGGCCTCGTCTTACAAGCACAGTTTACTCCGTACATACATTAACATGGGGTTAGGGACTATAGACATGTGGGACCTCTGTTCCTGCACAGGCCTTCAGGGCCAAGCAGCACTAAATTAAGCAAATAAAATTTATAGGAATCGGTCAAAAGAATTACACACAAAAAGCTGCGTAAGTTAAAAGGATCAGGGCCGCCCATTGGACTGAATTAGGCGAGATTCCCAAGTGTTAGGAGAAGATTGCCTCTTGAGGAAAAGCCTCCGACGCAACATGTCGCACGCAAAAAATATCTTAGCCGAACGTACCCAATATTCACATTTAATAAACAAACTCACAGGAACATTTATAGCCGCCACGGGCGAAATCTTTTATAGATAATTCGCAGTATTGATCGATCAATCACTCCCGTCTATCAATACTGACATGCGCGGTTCTCATCTTACAGTGACTTATGATTACAGGCGACTTGATAAACTTCAACTTCCAAATGGCCCGAGTAATTCTAAAAGCCCCGCGCAATGCGCCAGCTGCGGCACTTCTGGGGCACCTTGGCATGGATGATTTAATTTTAAAAGGATGCCATGACAATCTAAGATTTCAATTATCTTTCCCGCTTACTTACAATGGACTTCGTAGAGGGCCCAAGCTGTATTTAACGCTATGTTATTGTTTAAATACGGAGTCAATAAGCGGAAGTGGCTTCAATCAATCAAAAAATTCTTACAGACAAGGTTCATGGGTTACATGTTTTATTGCAGCCAACAAACGAATGACCGATGGGTGGATACTTTCAAACAGTTCCACAATCAAAACCTATTAATACGTGGTTGATGAGGGCCTTTGTAAAGAAACCTCTCCTGATGATGACATTTGTTTCAAGAAAATCCCCCACTTAGAAAGATGATACCTCTTAATAGTCAGCGATTCCTTGGCGCAGCTTTTAAATTTAAGGCGCGTTCCAATTACTTCCCTTATAGAAAATTAAGTTCTTGGACCATAATCTATTCAGGTATCTGCCCATTTTGTAACGATGGTGTGGAGGATATGCTTCATTTTATGTTTAAGTGCAAATGCCTCGAACGTGATCGGAATTACAATCTTGGCATCCTTAAGCAAAACCTGTTTGATGCCCATTTGCCCTTCGTTTGGGACTTTTTCAACTCTTGTGATCCCTACACTCAACTCAAGATTACATTGGGTAGTAACGTGTCAGACTTTATGCCCCCTATTCCTAGGGATCACCTTATCCTCCTTGATGATATATTTGATAAATTTTGTAAGTCGTATTTGAAACTCGCATGGTCAACTAGATCACGTATCATGATGTAACTGTTATGTAGTCCTCTGCACTGCATTTTATTACAATATAGCCAAAGAGTCATTTTAATCATGCCCAATTGCGATTTGCTTTCGTCCGCTCAGGCGCCAATCCCACCGAGATGTTGAGTGCAAATCATGAGTTTGCACTCCATAGCTTGGTTACCCTTACATTTCTAGTCCGGTAGATTGACGCCTGACGCGTTGTATTGCTCATCCATGGGTGTGATTTTCTTGACGCACAGGCCATTGTACTCCTTCTGTATATATTTTTGTATAAATTTTCTTGTATGTAAATTTCTATTGTATGTTGGATGCACCACCGGTTAGGTGAGTGCCGCTGTTTTGAAAGTGTCATCCAATAAAATAAATAAATAAATAAAATAAAAATATCGTCTTATTGTCTGGGATCACTCTTTGCCCCGGGGGCCTATGTGGTCGCCGCTATATTTATCTCATTTATAAATAGTTTATTTATTCAACTGACAATAGGGCATTGAGACTAATTACGGGATTACATCGCTTGTGAGGTTAACTTAAGTACGTCCACACGGAAGGAAAGGTCAATGTTTATTTGAGATATACAAGACTCGCACGGAACAATTTTATAACGCGTGCGCAAGTTAATCGTTCCCTCCGACGCAATATTTTCCTCGTGAAGCTGGGAATCCTGCCTTAAATTGAAACATGATACGCAATACCAGAACAGAAACTGCGTAAACCCGCTGGACGAAAATCGACCAGAGCTATGGCTATAGACAGATCTCCTCTCACTTCAAAAGGCTTTAAGACAAACCAAAAAGTCAAACAAAAACAACGACCCTTAGTAATGAGTTATAGGCGAAAGTGATAAGTTAAAGGGAGGATAAGACCTGTGGTAAGATATCTGGGAAACATAACCGGCGCAACGCTTAAATGCGGTAACTAAAGCACTTTCAAATAAACTGTAAAACAAAAAATAACCTGAAGCAACTGATCCCCAAAGAGACTTTCAAATGAAGAGGGTAAGGAACTTAGAAGTCAAATGGTAAGGAAGTAGCAATTAAAAGAAAATTGGCTTAAAAGACATCCAATTACAACACCAGCAAAAGTGAGACACCTGTGACTAGCCGAAGCTAACCATTAATTTTATGCAAACGGAACTACTTGCATGAAGGAAACAACTTTAAAAATTTCAACACATCTACTGAAGATGCCAAAGCGACTGCACCTAAGCTGAGAGCCTATAAACTAAAGAAAATAGAACAATGAAAAATAACTTTGAATTTGAAATAAATACCTAAAATTCAAAAGCAAAACACGCTGAAACGCAAATTTTGGATAAACAGAAAATGAGATTAATGAAATAAAAATGACCCGAAAATCGGACTAGATCAGCCTCACAAGACAAAACACAAAATGGCAGTGGTAGACTTGATATCACGACATTTTACAAGATGGACAAATGATGCTCCTTTGACAATTGGATCATTTAAAATTTAACATATTGAACGACCTGAAAATCAAACCTATGCCCTAAGGCACCACAAAAGCGAATAAAAAAGGGGGTTCACAGATAAATGACACCGAGCTAAATAAAACCACCTTGTAACCGCAATTCTAACAAACCCAGACTACTAACTACATTTACTAGGTTTAAATATACGACCAAGCGTGCATAGACGTAGCAACAAGAGACTTTAACTGACGATTTAAAAAAAACCCGGACTATCAAATGCAGAACAAACCCTATCTATTATGACCAAGAGGGGAAGAATTTAAGCTTAAGTTTAACAAAGAACCAAACAAAATAAATTTTCGACACCGGTAAAGACACTTATGAAAAACTAGGGCAAAAATAACCTAAACTAAAACATTTACTTAAAAGACGCCCAACCTAAGGACAAAAGCACGCGGGACAACAAGCACCTATAGGCCTACTGTAAAAAACTAAAAAATAGAAACAACCGAGTTACATCTACAAGCGAACCAAAGAAGTATCCAAGTTTCTTCAAGCTCAGAAAAATACATACTCGCACACACACACAAACACCAACACACACGCGCGCGGGCCAAAACAAATCCGTGAGTTCTTAAAGACCCCAAGGAAAACGACCAATAAAAAACACAAACGTTTAACACGAGGCCCTCAGGCCTAATTACGTTGTTTACAACAAATTCAAATATATTTCAGTGAGCGTTTGACATAAAATCGGCGGTATCAGTTACTATAGACTGAATACAAATTGTTGGACTAGAACGAACACATCCCCCGCGCGTGTAGCCTATGTGAGACAGGAGAAACAACCCAACTATTCTCGCGATGCGTAATTTGCCAAAGCATGCGTGAATCTCCAAGTCTCTTGAAGCGCAAAACGATGTGCGGGTACCACGCGTCCAACTAATTTTAATCCCGCTGTAGTAACATCAACACAAGTAAACAAGCATAAAATTCAAGGGCAATAAAGTGAGGGTGATTAAGAGGCAAAATAAAGCACGAAACATACAAGCATCGCAACAGCAGCTTATCGAGGATTGAGGTAAACCAAAAAAGGTGTTGTGAAAATGTGAAAAGGCATGTGTGAGTGACCCCTGACTCAATGATCTGACTGATGCGATGCATGAAGTTGTCAAAATGATTGAATAAGTTGATGATCGATATACATGAAAGTATTTTTTAAAGAGAATTAAAAGCTATGTAATTACAGGTTGCATCACTTGAACAGAGGAGAGAGACAAAGCGAGATTAACAGTATGAGAAGGCGAGAATCAATATAACATTTGGAGAAAAGAAAAATCGAACTCCTAACATAAGTGTGTGAATTCTACTCGACTGAATGACCAACTTGCTAGTGGGCAGCACCATTTAGATATCGAAGCGTAACCCTGAAATACATGTTGATGTCCAGGTTTGTTGTGAGTAGTCTGCCAACACTACTTCAGCTTCACTCAGCAGGTTTCGGCATTAGTAGATCCGGGAATATTAAATGAAAGCAAAGCTTGCATCTCGCAAAAATCCAAGGAAGTTTATAAACCAGTTTTAAATTGCAGTCCTGCGACTGAAATAGGCATGGATGATCACCGTTAATGGGTAAAGGTCTGCCAATAGCTTAAAACGGTACTACTATAGCTACCCTCAGCGGAAATCAGCCTTAGTAAATCCTGGGATATTACATGAAGAGATTCAACTTGCAAAAATCCAACAAGTTCTATCTTAATGTCTTGAGCAGTGTTGAGGAAAATTCTGTGTTGATCAGGGCTGTTATCCATACAATTAAATCACATAAATTCTATGGCATAGTCAATTTTTTGCTACCATGGCTATATGGGGAAGGACGATGATGCAGGGAGATTCTTACTGATGCGCGGTCTATTCACTTTTATTCATGCATATAAGCACTGTAGAGTCACTATAGTATACTTTGTTTACTCTCAATTACAGTTTATTTTTATGTCTTGAATCACTCCTGGCTGTTTCTTTTATAGCTTGGAGTTAGATTGTTGTTCAAATTAAATTGCTGAAAGAGGCATTGCATTAGGCGCACTTTAAGAAAAAATTGAATTTGTCGACATTTTAGTGCCTTGATGATCCCTTTTTAGTTAAGGCACCCACTCCAAATCTAGACCTTTAACACCTCAAATATCATTGACATCAAGATCCCATTCAGTCATGAAGTGTAGTCAGATTCGTTGATTAATCGTGCGATTATTACGTGACGAAATTCGAGAGAAATCTACCTCCTACCGATTGATGAAGCCTATAAAAAATAAGGTTTAATAAAACTTTACTGTAAAAAGTAATGTAAAACACGAGATTTCTCAGGAATTTCGCTCCACTTCCTGCGCAAGATCAACATAAACATCTCTCTAAAATTAGGATGCTAGCATAGATGAGAGGATTGATACAACTGTTAAAGTATATTCAACATTCCAAGATATGGCACTGCAGGGCAGCTGTCATGAATCACGAGCGCCACTCCATATAGTTCCAATAATTGTAACTTATGGCATCATCTTTTAAAATTGGACATAATCTTTGGTGCCATAAGTTACAAACTGGTCTGTGGAGTTCAATGCCATTTAAGGTTTGAGATGTTTTGAGATGTATATTTCCTAAATAAAAAGAAAAAATAATTTTCTTTGACATACATAGAATCTCTAGAGTCTGTAGAATAATTTCGTAACCAATTTGTAACCATTGCTACAATTTGTTCCCCAAAAAGTTCATGTCAACATGTACACAGGCAGCCAAATTTGGCAGCCCAATGTAGACACAACAAGGGTAAGGTTCACCTGAAAATTTCCTAATGGAATTTTAATCTGGAAAAAATGTTTATAACATGATGCAGAAGACTCTCAAGAATGCCTACAATATAACGTTTATTGCAACTAATGAATATTTAAGCCCATTTTTGCCGCTGTAAAGTTAGAGCAGAAACTGTCTGTGTATCTTGGCTAAATGGCACTTCACTACCCACAACTGTCATGACTACACTCTATTACGGACCAGGCAGGCAAAGAAGACGCACACAACTACCAGCATGTTTTTAGTGATTTGAATTTGTCGATTTCGTATTTTGTTGAACAAGTATGGGCGGTGTCTTCTCAATGCTAAAGATGAGTTTCCTCTCTTGACATCACTTGTTGCAACCTTCCCACTATCAATGATTGCTAAGGATGCGTCTCTTATAAGATGTGCTGAGTTTTGTCTCATATGGATGAAAATTGCAAGATACGATGCAAAGATGATAAGAAACGGCAAAGGAAACAAGAGCAGGGATGTTACCGTATTGTACAATAATATCTGAGAATGAGACGACTTTTGTGTATCCATGCCATACCTCATTACTATAACCAAAGATTTTCTCTGTCCAATTACAGATGGGTATCACATGATGGCGGAACGACAATTCAACCATAAAAAACAACAGCTCAGGATTCAGATTATGACATCCTCTGCAATAAACAATCCAAAAATAAAAAAATCACACGTTTGATCGGTGTGAAAATTAATTGCAAGACATTATGAAGAGATTTATGACTTTGATTTGATTTTATTCGGACCAACGGGGACAATGTATTTGATAACCCAAGAAAGCCTATACAGGAAGCTTATTTCCATGGGTTCCATTTCCAGGACGAAATTGGACAGCCAGGGGTACTCACCCCTACCTCTTTTTCGACACGACTGTGATGTGCATGGACCGACGGCTTAACGTCCCCTCCCGAAGGACGGGTAGTATATGGTTCATGTTGCCAAGTCCAACCGACAAAACCATGGCGAGAGCGAATTCCAATTTCAATCAATAGCTCATTTTGGACAGATGAAATCCAGATTTAGACCCGATTAAATCCCTACAAGTGGTCCCGCCGGAATCGACTTAGCACCAGTGGTGGGCGTAACCAGCTTTTTTTTTCAGAGGGGAAGGAAAGAAAAGGGGGGGGGGGCACATGTATTTTCAGGGGGGAAGCCATGGAAAGATAGATTAAAATTGTTAGTATTAGTATATGGCCTATGTAAATCACTAAATTTTCAGGGGGCAAGAAAGGAGGTGCAAGATTACCCACCCAAAGGTAATAGCCTATCCCCGTGGGCCACGCTCTACCACTATGGCCACTATGTTTTGTTTGTTTTGGTTTGGTTTAATTTGTATGTTTCGTTTTTTTTGTTTGTTTGTTTGTTTTGGGGGGTGTTTTATTTTTGTCAGTCACGAATATATAATATTGCATATGCACAAAAGCATTAAACAAAATTCTTGATTTGAATCAAACTTTTCGTAATTTATGAGATTCAATGTCAACTTTGCATGAAACAAAAAATTAGTTTCAGTTATGTATGATTTAATGGTTGTGTATATTCAACGTTATTTTCTGGAAAGTTAAAATGTGCATTAAAGTATTGTGTTAAAATTTTTCAAAAAATTTTTTGTTTGTGTGTTGTGTTTTTAAGTTATCATTGTTATTCGTCATGTGCGCTATTAACTTACTAGCTAAATGTTTTCTTTGTAAATATTTGAAAATTATCTCAATTTTAGGTTGAAGATAATTACCTTGGAATTTTCGGTGCTTAGTATGTCTAATTTACCCAACAATCTAGTCACGCTAATAGATGCCAAGCTATACACACTAACACCAACGCATGTGTATTAAACCGCTGGTATTAAGACACGAACCAGTCTGGGCTACCTGTAGTATAGTTTGATATGTAGAATATAGGGATCCCGTGGGATTTTCGTGCCAAAATTGATTTTATTGGCTAACTTTGTCAATTTTGGGGTGATGATTTCAAAAAGTTAGGTGCCATTTTTTTCAACCACCGCCTTTAGTCGCCATTTTGAATTTAAAAATGGCCGCCATTTTTCAATATATGTTGTCCCGATTTCTCGGGCATGAGCAACTTACTTAGAGGAGTGAAAATGGTGGCAATACCCACGTTGCGTGACCAGGGATCCATTGAAAGCATGTTTACTTGTCAACTGATGGGTTGGCCGCCATCCTGAATTTCAACAATGTGGCCGCCATTTTCAATTGTTATGTCCTATATCTTGGCTTATGAGCAAACTTAGAATAGTAGAAATGGTGGCAAATACCCACGTTTGTGATAACAGAGATTCCATGTAAAAGCAGTGCCTTGCTTGTCACTAATTTGGGTTAGCCGCCAATCTTGATTTCAAAATGGTCGCCTTTCAATTACATAAGTACAATTTGTCCCATATCTTGGCTTAGGAGTAACGTAGAAATTGTGGGAAAGTGTGGCAATACCCATGTTTTGGATATCAGGGATTCTATAAAAGCATTTCCTTATTTGTATCTATTGGTTAGTCGCCATCTTGAATTTCAAAATGGCCGCCATTTTCAATTATTGTTGTCCAAACGGGAAACCACGCGATCTTATAATCGTTAGCTGTTGATTTATAATCCCGATAAGACTAATTAGACGTCATTAATAAACAGACTCACAGTGCGGACCTTCACCTGCGCCGCGCTTGGTAAATTTACGGCGGGATAATAAAGCCATATGGGCATGCGTAAAACTGCTTGGGCCTGTCTAGAGGGAAGCTGTTTATATTTTAGTTAAATCTGATATGTTGGTAACAATTAGAGTGCTTAAATGTGCTGAATACTTCAAGTAAGTACTTATTTTAAAGCCACTTTATTAGTTGTTGATTAGACTTCAATAATTAAATTTATGAGTAAATAAGTAAACGGAGACGTAGGGGTGGAGCAATTGGACACAAAGATTGGGCAAAGTTTATGGGAGAGAAAGAACTACAAGGTCTTCGACTACCTTTCGCGTACTGAAAAAACCTTTTTCGAAGTACTGCAAAGCCTCGATCTACTTTCCGCGTACTGCAAGCCAGAAGGGTTCAGATTCAAGTTCTCCGGACTATCATAAGTGACCATCATGGAAACCAGATTTGTTAAGGAGACATCCAACTGATTATACTGCCCTCTATAGGCCGTACAGTGCTTTGCCTTTCTCAAGGGATATCCACTTTTATTTTGTTTGTAAGTCCTCATCACAAAACTGTCATAATTACTTGATTCTTGACTTGTACGAAAGAGCAAGAAACTGCAATCTTCAACAGGAAATACTAACGGGGTTTGAGGAGTGGGAAGTGGATGAGGTCCATGCTTGTTTTGCCTCACTTCATGCTATCGCAAAGTATCTTGAATCCATCAGCATGAATCTGGTCTTTATTCACCAATCACCCTCGGCAATCCATCAAATCTTTACTGGAAAGCGTTTTAAGCGTGGGTGTAGAGTACCCAATGTAAACGAGATCATGGTCTGCTATGACCTCCTTTAAGAACTTTGCAGCTAGAAACATGTGATCCATAATCCTGAAAAGTCCAAACGCAAACTCCACAATAGGCTTCATATCAGACAAGAAGATATGGTGGGGTCTTTGAAGAGGTAAATCTTCAAAGACCAGATCCGAGCTGCAATTGGTCAAGACCTTCAGCAGATGGAAAAGCATTTTCTAGTTATTGAAGCAGGTAGAGGGTCTACTTTGATTCCAGCAAGTAGAAAGGGAGAGTGGGAGCTTGGGCTCGGTGCCCTTGGGGCCAGTTCAATCCGACTTCGCTCCTAATTCTCTAACAAATATGCTCGACTTGTACCCAATTGTCGTGGTCAAAACCAAAGATGTTTAAGTGCAATGACCAAGGGAAACTTGAGGAAGACTCTAAAATCTGGTGATTTCATGGTTACTAAGTCAGGTATTCCAAAGTCAGTATCCAGTCAACAAAATTCTGTTAGTGGACCAAACATTGGAACAGCTTATCAGAGTTTTTTGTTATCGCAGATCACTGTTTTCCTCAGATGGCCAGTTTCTTTTAATCCAAATGGACAGAGTACTTGTGTCCAGTCATTTGATGAGTCTAACAGGGAACCACAAAGTGACTCTCAGGTAGATTTAACACTGGCTGATGCATCAAGCAGGTTGGAGATCAAATACAATTGGCATGATTATATACGCCATAGCAGTTGTTCGAGTTATCAATTAAAGGTCCAACAATGGTACACTGATCTTATTTTGCAACACCTTTGTTCGAAGCAACCGTGAAGATTGTATCCGGGTTATGATGAAGGAGTGATATCTTCGACAAGAATAACTCACTGGAAGCTCAGACACATGGCAAAGGTGGTGGCATTGATCCGGGCAAGTTTGACATCAGAGATTCGGACTAATATCAAAATTAGTACCATTGACAGATTAATTGGGAAAAGCTCTACTCCATAAATATGAAGATAGCAGCAAGAGCTCAGTTGGCATCCTCAAACGTTATTCCAACAAATCATGGTGGTGTATGGCTCCAATATTGGTGAGCACTCACTCGAGGAGGCAGACACTTTGATCCCAATGCATGTACTTGATGTGTCCAAGACTGATGGAGACATCAGGGCTATAGATGTATTCGCCCCAGACACAGATGTCTGCATTTACCTCATGGGATTTGGGTTCAACAAAGGCCCTTCCAGGCGAGCTTCACTTTAGCACCGGAAAAGGAAAAGCGAAGCGCCACAGTTGACATTGTAGTGCAAGGTGTGCAGCGTTGGAAGCGAAAAAAAAAAATATAGTCTACTAGGTCTGCACGCTTTTAGAGTACTGATCGGGGAGGAAATATAATCTGGCATATTTTATGGAGTTGGTTGGGATAAGCCTAGATTCAAGCTGTAGCGCAATTATGAGTGTAATCCAGAAATTTCGTGAGGATAGTTTCGACCTTAGACAGCACGGGGGCGCATGTTAATGTTCTTGAAAACTTTGTGTGCATGGTGTATGTCAAGAACAGCAAATGCAGCACATTTGCCAAGAAACAGCACTCTGTAATATTGCCAGTGACTTTGGTAACACAATGATTACAACGTAACAAGTCCAGGAAGGCTAGCCTGACTTCATCATTCACCATCTGTCATCAGTGACGGAATGTCGAAAGCAAGCCGAGCAAATTTGACAGGTGCCTTATCCTTCATGAGTTGCTGGATTTTACTTGCCTGCACCAAATCTTTAGCAAGTGACCATAAGGATAACTAAGTTTCCTGCCGCGGCAGGTTTTCTTCCAGGTGGTGGTGGCCAGAAAATCAGGTGAGAGATAGGGTTGGTCAGTTGTGTCCACATGCAGCAAGGCGCGGATACAGGGAGGGGGCGGAGGGGGCGCGCGCGCGCCTCCCGGTAATCTGCAAAATCTTGCAAAAATCAAGCCCTTTTGACGCTTTTGGGACAATCGTTTCAGCCTTCAGCCCCCGGAATTTGGAAAGGTTCAAATCCTGGATCCGCCATGTGCAGTCACCTGCAAACTGGAGACATCTTTTTAATGGTTTCTGATAGGAGGGTATATTCTCCAATACATCCATTGTTGGCAAATATGTGATCTCTCCAGCTGATGTTAAAGTACTCTTCTAAGAATTTGTATACAGCATGATCTTTCAAGCTTTGGGTAATGGTCCAAGTCTACAGCTCCATAGATGAGTATCTCTCTACCATGCCTGAAAGAACTTGAGTTATATCCTGACTAGGTTACTGGGTAAACCATGTAGTCATGTAAGCCATTAATGGAATTTCATAGCCGTATGGTTTTTCTTGTGATGGAATGAAAAAAAAATCCTCTTCGCGTTTAAGTCAAGTTTGCATGATAAACGCGTTTTGCTCAATAAAGGTGAATAACATGAGAGTATTAATTCTGTGCTTCACGAAAATATTATTAATGCCTGCACCTCAAATAAAGTGTTTAAAAAATAGTTAGAATCTGTAATTTACATACTGATTTTGGGGTTCCATTTCATTGACTTACATTATTAATCAAAACCATAAAAAATTGTCTGAGTGGCGGCATTTTGAAACTCTGCCAGGGTGGCTGAGTTTTTCATTGAAATAACTAGGGCATGCAGTTGATTTGGCATTATCTCCATAGTACATAATGCCTACCATTTTAAGGATGCTATATTAATGGGATTTTAAAAACAAGTGTATTAGATATGGCGGCCATTTTGAAATCCAAGATAGCGGCAAGCTAAATTAGAAACAAGTAAGCCAGTGCTGTTAATGGAATCCTGTATCACAAACATGGGTATTGCCACAGTTCTACTCTTCAACGTTGCCACACACAAGATATAGGAATACATAATTTAAAATGGCGGCATTTGGAAATTCAAGATTGGCAGCCAAACCAAATCAGTTACAAGTAAGACGATGCTTTCAATGGAATCCCTCGTTGGGTACCACAAAATGGGTATTGCGCCAAAGTTTAACCCTCTAAGTTGCTCCTAAGCGGAGATATATAGACCAAAAAATACTGAAAAAATGGCCGCGGCCATTGAAATTCCAAAACGCGACGAAGGCGTGTTGAAAAAAATCGGCACCTAAGATTTTTTGAAATCGGCACCCCAAAATTGACCAAAGTAAGCTAATCAAAATCATTTGGCACCAAAAATCCCACGGGAAAACATAAAAAATTGTACATGTTTCACAGCGGACGAAAAATATTTGCGGCCAATTGACGGGGAAGAACCGCACAGATCAGCAAAACTCTGCCAATGCTTAGATGACAACAAAAACGTTGACAAATGCGGTTGCCCAATGCTGGGTATTACATGGAATATTTTGAATAGAATCAATGATACACAAACCACAGGTTAAAGACCGATCAAACAGGGTGCATAGAGTGGGATTGGGAAACATCGTGTATCTTGTGTTAAACGCTATTTTAGTCGTAGGCTTGAATTTCGCGTCGCCGGCCGACGCTAAAATTATAAAATCGTTCTGTTTACCCATAAGGAAGCGATTTGGTTCTAATCATTTCGGGTGAGAGCTTTTGTATATAAAAGCCTTACAACCATGCAAAATATCGATTTTGAGAACTCTTGATGGGCGCACTATTTTTCATGTGCCAGTGTCTCTTGAAAATAGTAAAATATATTTATCGAAAATATTAGTTCCTTTGCCGCTCTTTCTTAATTCCCCACATTATCATAGATGTCATTAGTGAACGGCCACACGCAGCTTTCTAAGAAATGGAAACACTTCGCTCTTATTTGAATTGAAACGAGGTGATCAAGAATGGCAAAGAACATGCTCTAATACCATGATATCATTTGTGAATGCTGGCCAATATAGTTGAAATTCCTCAGTTCATAAGAACTTCGTGTCTACGCAAAGTTGTGATATACACGCTAGAACATTCTAGCTCCCGGCCCATTCCCCCTCACCCGGCCCACAGCCAAGGCAAATCATCTTCCTGGCATACAGATGATTTGTGTGCCAACGAAGATTAATAAGGTTTATCAAAATAAAAGAAAGGAATTATAATTTCGTTTTGTTTGTGCGTTGTTGTGTTACGGTTAGAGTTTGAGTTTAGGTATCCTAAACCCTTAACTCTAAACCCTAACCCTAATCATGGACATGATTAGAAGAAGGACAACACGCGGAAAAACCCCCAATTACCTAATTCGATTACCATTCATATAGACAAAAGCTAGGGCATCGATGGGATTCAGTGCTACACCGGACCTTTTGGGATCTATATCTCTGTGCCGCGGTCGAAGCTTTGACTATGTGAAAAGTGTCCAACAACTTTGGAATGGACCGGATGTTGTTGACTGACTGTAGGGGTAGGGGTTTTTGGAAAATGCACAGTACATTCAATTTCCAATATTTTTTTGGCAAGTTGTTGTCACCAAAGAGAGGAGAATTGTGTTCAGAAAATACCGAAAACCCCATTCCAAATCCGGTCATTCCTTGTGGAAGCTACGACTGTAGAAAATAAGCTGCACTTTGGTGATTTTTCTTTTTGTGACCCGTAATTGGTAAAAATCTTTTGTGAAAAATAATATGAAAAATGTTCCAATCACTTCCGCATCTTTGAAAACGGTGTTTATGAAAGGTCAATGTACCTTGTAACAAATATAACTTCTGAACTTGTGCCCAAGCGCGCCCAACACGTTTTAATGTACATCGAAAACCCACAAAATTGTAATATTTTAACTTTCCGTTAGGTTGAATTTGGTTACCGCTGTGGCTGTTTGATAGTCGATACCATGTAGAACTTGATTCCAATGTCAGTTTCATCTGCAATATGAATGTGATAAGTCATTCTTTATACCATAATACAGGTATACATTATAAATCTAATTAACCCTCGTCTTCCGAACGGGGGGGGGGGGGGTGGGGGGTGGTACCCTCTCTTCTATTATTTTAGCCCAACCAAAACCCGGGTCAAATGACATTTTATGCTCCGTTTCATGCCCCACCCCCATTAAAAACACTAACGGGGTATAGGAAAGCTAAAGCTGTGATCCCAAGAGTTGATGGATAGGGTGTGTCCCAACTCACCCACCCCCCCAGGCGTAAATCCCGGGGGGATGGGGGATATATCCCCCCCAAATTTTGATGAGGGGGGTGGTCAATACGATCATCCCCCCCCCTCCCCCATGCTTGTACCCATTCACGGTTTTGTTTTTGACCAAAAAATAACTCATATTTTACCATAATAGTTTAAAAATGGTAAATTCCGCGCGCTTGGTGCGCAATTTGTTCTAACCGATTACAATTATATTAATGATTTAGCTCCCTAAATGGCAAAATTTTAACCGTTAATGGATCTTTTCAGCAAAAACCCCATTTCATCCAACTGTATCAACCCCATCCCCCAATGTTCAAAAAGAAAGAAATTTACGCCACTGCCCCCCCCCCCCCCCCCATATTTCGGGAGGGGATAATACCACACGCCCAGTACGAAACAGGAATATCACAGACATTTGATTTTAGTTGAAATAGATAGCAGGTCCTCCTATTTCCTTTGATACCAAAATGAGTACCAACATACTAACATGTCATAATGACGTCATAAAGCTCTACATGATGGAAAAGGTTTAAGTGTTACAATATTAATTTTGAGCCAGTAAATTTGCAAAATATCATGTTTCTTCTATATGCAGTATTTTTAAACTTTATTACCTTAGTTTCTACATATTTTGACACCAATGCAAAGAGTAAAGTTAATAAATTCTAAGCTATACTGTAGGTACCAAATTTATAGGAATTGGATGTTCAATAAAGCAAATTAAAGCGAAGGCCAGACAGCCCTCCTGCTGAGAGGGTGATTATAGCATTATCTTAAGCCGGTAAATGGGGATTTAATAACAAAAGGCGGCAACGTGATAGGGTCTTTGAAATTCGTGTGTTGTGGGTCCTATTCTCTATTAGGTCCATGCCCTAATCCATATGGCAGTTATAAGATGAAATAATAAAATCCTAAAACCAAGGATTGCGGACACGGAATGTTGTGTTTCATTGCTCCAACTGAATTAACGCCTGTATGACATTGTTCACAGCAGCCGACAACATCCCGCTGAGTCTAGTGTTATGAGTGTCATTGTTCAAATAAGAGTCGCTTCAACAGACTTAGTAGGCGTCTGTGGAAATTTGATTATTCGGGTTTTTTAATTATAAGGTTTTAAAACAAAAATATGTGACCGGTTAGAAGTTTTTCTGTTGAACGGTTTCGGGTGGTATAAAAGTGACCATTTAGACAAAAACATTTCTACACGGTCATCGATTTTTCTTGGGAAATGCGAAGTAAATGTCTCGTGTTTTGAAATGGCAGCAGTGTGTGAGCTGATGTTGGTGTAATACATGCACAGCGGGAGTTTGCTGGCTGCTGTGGCATTGTTGAACACACCAAATGTCTCTCGTCTACTACGAAGTCGCAAAATGTTACAAGTAGACGAATTTATAAAATCGACTTTGGCATGGATGCCACCATGATACATCACCTCACACACTAAAGTAAAGGATGTTTGCAAATAAATGTAACCTAAATATGCCGTGCAAATATATGACTCATTTGATATTATTCTATTTCTCTGATATGATGTCAAGAACTATGTTAAAGATTATTTTGAGTCCGAGTAGTAAAAAGGTTATCGAGAGGAATTCGAACTGTATACATCTACAAATTTGGCGCGATTTGATGCATGTGACTGGCCACGTCACCCGGGCCACCTCACAGCACACATCGAAGGTTGCCTGTAGGTAAAAATAAAATAGGCCCTATTTAAGACAGAAAGGTACGTCAACAACATTATAGATTACTAACACGTGTGTGTCCGCTGACCTCAAAATTGTTTTGTGCTCAGATTTTGGCCAAATTTGACTTTCTAGGGCATTTCAAAGCAAATTCACCTTAATATGACCTTTGACCTGTGTGTGTGATCACTTTGAATGCCCTCAGAGTGCCGTTCCCCAACCACGCGCCAAATTTCAGCTCCATACGTTAACAACATATAACTTTCGAAGTTGTCACCACATCTTTAGAAATTCACTTTACAAAGATAAAATCATACTGAACTATTACTAACTTCACTGTATCATATTAATATTACACATATCCATCCTCTTCATCATCATAACTGACAACTTGAGGCATGGGTTGCAACAATACCTGCCAGTATGCATACCATTTTGCCGAGTTCTGTGTATTCCAAATGACATTGTAGAACAAATTTGACTCAGGACATCAACATTTATAAAGTTTCCAACAGACTGTGGTGTACCCTCCATCTTGGTAATGTCAGGTGGCCTGGTAGCATATCTCTCAATCCAAGATTATTTAAGAGATAACATTGTCTGGTGCCTCCATCAGCTCAGATGGTGCAATGTTCAATTCAAATCACATATACATCCTATTGCATCAGAACCACTCAAAACATGGAATCCCGGGAGAGTCATGTGCTTCGGAATGTTCTAATACATTTGTATATGGGTTTCAAGGTTATTGCTCTTTGCTGTCCATAGGTTCCAGCGCAATTTCAATTAAAAATCTACCAATCTGTATCCTGGGTTTAAAACCCATTTAAATGCTTGAGCTTGCTATGTCCAGACAATGTAGTATCATGAGAGCATCTGCTTGCCCTCTGAATTGTGCTTAGTTCATTTCAAGTCAGGTATGCTAGAATATATCTCCTGGATACTGTTTTATGCATTCCGTTATAAGACTGTCTGCTGGAAATGGAGATAAATGTCTTTTGACTTACTTTTTTGTCAATATCTTCTTAAAGAGACACTGGCACATTTGAAAAATAGTGCGCCCTCTGGATTTGTCAAAATTGATATTTTTGCATGGTTATAAAGCTTTTATACACATTAACCCTCACCTGAAATTATTAAGCCCAAATCAGCACGCTTATGCACTGTTAAAAATAAACCTGTAAAAAAACAGGCATTGACTGGCAGCTGGGACTCACCACATGCAGAACGTAAAATAACTGGAGCCGTAAAAATGCGAAACCATTGCAGGGAACGCAAAATAACGTCGTAAAATCTCAGCTTCAACGTTATTGTTGGTCTATGACTTGTTTAAACAATATTAAGAATTAAAACGTTATTACAATCCTCTGACCAAATTTTCATGTTATAGCTATGGCAACATACAAACGTTGTATTTACGTTACCACATGGTTGTAAAAAAGTTATATTTCAGGCAAACAATTTAAAAAAAAAGGCAATAAACAAAGGGAAAACATGAAGAAATAAACCAGTTTATACACTTTGTTTTATGTGGTAATGTACACATTCTATTCTTTATGTCACCAATTACTTAATCATCATATGAATAAACTTAATACACGTAAATTCGAACCAGGGCCTTAAGATTACAAGTCCTAAACCTTATCCACTACACTACACGGCTTTACTGATAGCAGATGCTAAAATAAAATATATATGTGTGTGTACTACTTTTTCAAATTAAACTAAATATAATACAAAAAAAGGAGGAAAATCATTTTTTAATTTTTTTTTAAATGATAGGGAAAATAAGATTTTGCATTTTATTTAATGATGTTACTTACGACGTTATTTAACACATTTTATAGGTAAAACGATTTTCATAGTTCGTTTTCTTACATTAAAAACAAGTAAGTTACAAAAGAACGTAATATTACGGAAAATAAAATAACGGTCAGCGTATAAATACTACCTTTTTTTTTCAAAATGTGTAGTATTATTTTTTAGCCACTGGTTATTTACCTTTTGCCTGCATTCCTAACAATTTTAGTTAGGTATAGGTAATAAAGCGTGAAGATAATTGAATAATCGGGGTTTACCTAATTTAAAAGGTAAAGTCTGGTAAAATTAGGAACATTTTAACAGTGTGGGTAAACAGAACGATTTTATAATTAATGTCGCCGGCGACATTAATTCAGCAGACGACGCGGAAATGGCGTTTAAAGAGACATGAGGAGATTTCCAGAAAGAAGCGCCCCTAATTTTTCTCGAACCTAGGTTTTTTACATATTTGGAATGCTTATGTATTAGATAACACCTGAAGTGAATAAGCCGAATACGCCGTCTTTATGTAATAAGATGATTTAGTAGTTTCTGTCGTGCACGACAGAAAGTCAAAGCATGTTTTTCTATGGGGAACGATTACGATAGCAGGCAAGTTCAAAACAAGGTTTGCGGTTTCTTTTGCACCTGTTGTCCAATAAACCTTCCAAACGTTCTCGATAGGTGGTCTACAACCAATCCAGTGAAAATTGAAATTCATATCCCAAAAAATCTCCTCCTGTCACTTTAACACAAAAAAACACATGCCAGAGTTGTTTCCCACGACATGCACCTTGTTTGACCGGTCTGTGACCTTTGTGGTCTTAATATCAATGAGTACGTGTCTATTTATTCATGTAATTGACACATTTGTTGATTAAAATTAAGGCAATCTTAAAAGTTAGCCTACATATCACCTGGATGTCTTTAGCCTCTTATTAATGGCCCTATCTGTTTTGGGTATATTATTTTTAAGTGCACAATATATCTCTATTCTTCCAATGGCCTAGACTATCATTGCGAGCAAATTAAAGAAATTTCATTTTTTTCTGAAAATGTGCCAGTGCGCTTTAATGTCTGGCAAATAAGATGCCACGGGTTATACATCAGTAGCTTGAGACCACCCTCGTTGGCTCTTGAGCCACTTCAAAAGCAAGTAGCAAATGCGTAGAAACATTACATTCATCAAAAATCATGTAAAATAGAGTATCTGTATTTTTACACAATATTACCAGGGGCATTTTGGTCTCTAAATTAGATTTGGAGATAAAGGAAAACCACTATCTATGTCTTCCAGTGTCTATCAAATATTCATTAACCTGTATTATCTTCTGATAGTCTCTGTTTTAGTGTGAAGTTCATCATTAATGAGTTAAGATTTTCAACTTGTGAGAAGGTACCACTACTCTAGACCAGATTATTGTTTCTGGCCAAATATTTTCTTCTCCAAGGAGGCAAGATTCAATAAAAGCCACCCTTTGCAGCTGTGTGTGGGTATGGGCCACGTGACGTGCGTGATGTTTAGGGAATGTGGGAGAGTTGTTACACGGGGAAAGATTACCTTTGAAGAGACAAGGAATGATGTATTTTGAGTTGTGCGAGAGCGGCGATGCTGTATGGGAGCAATTAGCAAGACATGGTGTCTGAGCGATAAAAATGAGATGGGGATTTGAGAAGGACAGAGAGAGAGCCCACCAATGATGAGAGCGATGATGGAGGTTGATGGTGAAGTTGCTGGATAGGAAGAAGATGAGGAAGAAGACTTCCGTTGTGTAAAGGATTGATGTTGTGTCACTTGTGAGTTGAATGCCTTGAACAGTAGGAGCGCCAGTGCATACTTCGGTATTTTGACAGGAGTGGGACCCCCGATATGGACGTCACAAAATTTTGTAAATCTAAGCGCTCATATTTAGCTATATTTACGAGTGCGAAGTTCCTCAAAGAAAAACCTAAACAATCGAAATGATATTGAAATTTTCCGTTCAATTTATTTAAACTTACCAAGTGATTATAAACTACCAAAACTTTTTCTGCAGTAGAAATTAATAAATTATGAAACTTAGTGCTGAGAAAATTGAAGCTGTAAATCATGACTACAATGGCTGGAATGACTGTTTCTTGACTTTGCTTGTATTTTGGTGTTACTTTGCAGAGTTGGCCGACCAATCTACTTAACTTGTATGAGCGCAGCCGGTTTAGTTAATGGGCGAGCGAGAGAGCGGATCTAAAAATGGGCGAAAGATAGTTTAAAATGGCGTCCATTTTGAAATCAAGCTGGCCCACCGGCCCCTAAAGGGAAACAATCTGCGACTTTTGGATGTAATATTGTGTTCCTGGACATCACAACATGGGTATTGCCACCACTTGGAACATCTAAATGTTCCTCAGAAGTCGCATATTGGTGAGAAGGATATGTTTAAAAAATGGAGGCCATTTGGAAAATTCAAGAAGGCCGCCTAAAGAAAACAATCTGTGACTTTTCGGATGTTATATTTGTGTTCCTTTAAATCTTAAACATGGGTATTAACACCAATTTGAGCCTTCTATGTTGCTCAGTCAATGTCCAGATATAGAGCAAAATATGTTTAAACTGGCGGCCATGTTTGAAATTCCATGATGGCAGCCAAACGGAAGGATAAAAAAATGAGTAACAAGTTGGATTTGTGTCCTGGGATCATGAAAGAGCAAGACCTAGGCAAAAAATGATGTTTTGAAAAAATATCTGTATATAATATATAAATTATATGAGTCGAATGAGGTGAGTGTTTTTGGTGCTTCCAGCTTTCACAGTAATTTAAAATGATTTTCATTATGTTCATATCTCGTAAGCAGTGTTTTTCGTCCAGAAAAACTCAAATGTGGTTGTTGGATCAATGCAGTTTTAAACTTATTTGAATAAATTTTCGTCGAAAATCAATTAATGTCGACCGTAGCCATTCCATCTATGAATCTACCAAAGCAAGTCGTCTTGTCACATAAGTTCACTCCTATTTTGCATAGGCCATGACTAAGATGATGGGCCAGGGTACGACCAAATATTAAAGGCATTTCCCACAAATGTAGGAAAATAAGGTTAAGTGTATTGATCAAATGTTAATTGACCAATGACGTAAGTGTTTTAAAGAAACGCACATTTAAGCTTTTTTAACGAGATAGGAAATACACTTAGGCAAAAAAAAAAGTCCCCGTCTGATACATTTTGGACCGTAACTCAAAAAGTATTTCATTTATTTTTATATTCAAAAAAGTGGATGGGATGCGCAAATTTCTTCGCACCAAAAATGACAAAATTTACTTTTGCCGATAGACATCGTTTTCACCATGAAAGTATCCATTTTATGAAATTTCATACTTTTTGAGTTACGTCAAAGAGTATCAGACGGGGACTTTTTTTGCTGAGTGTATAATGAAAAATGTTTTAAACTAACCAAGAAAACCTATATTATGGATTGTTAAAAATAATTTAGCTGTAGTTACGACAAGTCGTAACTGGTAGATACGACTTTGTTGCACTCAACGGGAAAATCATTAATTAGCTAATTGCTTCTTGACTTAAGTGGCAAATCAAATATTCATAATATATTTTAAAGAGACACTGGCACATTTGAAAAATAGTGCGCCCTCAAGATTTTTCAAAATCCATATTTTTGCATGGTTGTAAGGCTTTTATATACAAAAGCCCTCACTCGAAATGATTAAGACCAAATCAGCTTCCTTATGGGTAAACAGAACGATTTTATAATTTAAGGGGTTTGACGTATTAGTGATCTGCTCGATAAAATTTTCCAAAATTCACATATATGGTATTTACAACAGTGCTGATTAAGAATCTGAAATAAAAAAATGGGGGTCACCGACTTTGTTTTTGAGCTATAGCCAAAACAAACCACGCAAGTCTATGGGAAAAGTCAAAATTTGACGTTTGGATCGCCTACAAAATAAAAACTTCTCGATAAAATTTTGTAATTTCTAAATATGTTGGGGTCCCGATATGGTTCTTCAAAATTTTGAAATAAAAAATGAGGGTCACCGACTTACTTTTTCCATTACACGCCGAAAACGACTGAAATTGGACACTTTTTTTTTAAATTGGGCGTCTTATTGGGCGGCAAGAAAAATCCGCGCCACATTCGGCATGCAGCAAAGCAGGAACGCAGGCGTAGAGATGCGAGATTTTAATAAACGCATACAAACGCACACTTATCCGCGGTATCTGCGCATGATACATTCGCAGCTCAAAACTAAATTTCTTCCATTTGTCGATAGTGGGCTCTAAACAGAATGCTGAAGGTGTAAAGCAGCTTGCGCGTAAACAAATCAAACGTCAACCCCCTTAACGTCGCCGGCGACGTTAAATTCAGCAGACGACGAAAATGGCGTGTAACACAAGAACACGCACGCCGTATACATGTTTCCCACGCTATGCACACTGTTTGATCGGTCTATAACCTTTGTGGTTTTAATATCAGTGAGTACGAGTCAAAATATTCATGTAATATATACATTTGTTGATTAAAGTTATGGAAAACGTAAAAGTTGGCTTACAAATTACCTGGATGTCTTTATTCTCATATCAATGTCCCTATCTGTTTTGGAGTATGTTATTTTTATGTGTAAAATATATATCTGTTCTTCCAATAACCTAGACTATCATTTGAGAGCAAATTGAAGAAATTTCATATTTTGTGAAAATGTGCCAGTGCCGCTTTAAATACATTTTCATGGTGTGTCAAAATATTAAAAAAATTCATTCACAAACTCACTACTGAACGAAACGCACAAATGCTTCTGTAAAATCATGAAAATCTAGATACAACTTTGTTGCACTCACATAAATAAATAACATTACATTAGTCGAGGGAAGTTGGATTGTTTTATTCATTTATTTATTAAAAAACAAAAATCGCTGCAAACAGGTTGAATTACATGATGAAAAATCAATAAAAATACATTAAACACTTATACAAGGTAAACAAAATAAAGGGCGAATCAAAAAAGGAAACCCTAATGACACCCTTATTATTCAAAGAAATTCTGCATGTAGTACGTGTAAAATCTAAAATTTGTTTACTATAATTATTTTTTTCACGAATCACAATGCAAAACGAAAACGCGTCTTAAAGGTCCCAGGAAACGAAATGATAAAACTACTCCAAATCTTTGTGGGACATTCCATTGCAATAAACAGGGCCAGGAAAAAGAATACACTACCAGTGACATCATTTGTAAAACTATCGATTATCAGTCAGTGTCATGAATAGATTCACACCAGTCAATTGGAATTTTCTATGACTCTCTGGTAAATCAATGGTACCACAAATAATGTCATCACCAATCCAAATATTGAATGCTTTCTGGTCCCTCCTTGTAGACTTAACACAAACCACATCAATTCTATTTGCATTTCATGGGACCTTTAATGATCTTTCCGCTACGCTGTGTTCTAAACCTTTTGGTCAACTGAGGAACGATTTCCTGGCTGAGAATGTCTATCATTCAGATATCCAGAGAATGTTACAGGTAAAAACGTATGAGATTATTCTGATATCGTTTTCACGATTAAGACGTTTTATTTTACTGAAATATGATGCCTCGTCAAGATTTAATTTTTTAATGGGAAAGTACATGAGTATTTGAAATATTCTTTTAGATTTACTAAAAGAAACCCAATTAGTTCTGAAAAGTAAGCCTACTACAACGCAGACCTTTTAAAACAGTGGGCGCCATTGGGCTTCTTTCTACGACTTACTCTATATAAATAGGCTATGGTACATGATACAATGTTGGCCTTTTAATTAAATTTTCGTGCTACAGACCAGGGGATTACTTATTTCCTTCAATAAAATTAATTAAGGAAAAGCTGTGTCCCCACATAAAAAAGTGCACATTATTTAGAAAAAATAATAAAATGTCAACTCAATTTGTTTCTAGAATATCAGTGACCAATGGATACACATAACTGTGCTGTCCTGTGCCATCTCTTCAAGATTCTTAACCACCTTTGCTCTTCTCCTAATCCCTTCAAGTCGCACCCTAGACCTACCCTTCGCAATCTCAATAGCCTCTCTCTTGATCCACCCTTCCGCAGGCTCTCGCTTTCCAAAAGGTCTTTTTATGCATTTGCTCCCACATTATGGAACTACCTGCCCGAGGATGTTGTAAAGTGCACCTCCCTAAAAGCCTTTAAAGCGCTGTTAGCCTCCACATCTTGTAGCTTTAGGTCTTAGGTTTTTTTATTTTCTCCATTCGTCTGGTCCCTTTATTTTTTGCTTTTCCATCCGCCATTCCTTTTCACTTTTGGTTTTAGGGCTGCCTTCTTATTTTTGTGTGTTTTTATGGGCATCCCTTTAATTTAGTGCTATGTCACTATTGGGCTTGTCCTGGCTATATAGCCAATTGTTATAAATAAATAAATAAAATAACCTCAACATGCTCAAGCGAACAATGCAGCTAATGATATTCAATAATCGGCCCGGAACACACTTCACATTCTTTTACATCTGGTCCATTGTTATTGTGCACGCAGTTGAACAGATTTCGAATGTTATGTCCTTACCGCATTGGCGTAAGTTCTTTCCTTGTTCGCGATAATAGTACAAGAAAATTGTTTTTTTGGCCGAAAAATTTGCAACAGTAACAATTTTTTGTGTTATCATTCTTCTAAATTGTCACAGAATAATGTGTCAAAAGTCTAGAAAAATCAACAATGGGGAACATGTAAAAAATAGGGGGTAAATTTTGTACAGGGGTCAAAAGTAAAAGAGGTCTAATTGTTTTGAAACCTACACCAACTTATTCATCTGGTCAAGAGGATTAAAAAACGTATATTTTGCCCTATCTACGGTCATTCCTTTCACGATTATAGGCTCATAACGGTTCAAGGTCATCCTGGGGTAATCCTTTCAGAGTGCTCCGATTTTGACGAAACTAGTCTCAAATTGTTTGTGTGGTCATATCCTAGAACATTAAAATGCATATTTGCCCTGCATTGGTCAATTTAGTATGTAAATTAGATGGTAAGCATTAATGACCCCATAGAATATGTAGACCATTTTGACCTCTAATTACATGACCATGCAAATGGTGAAATGAGTGCAAGTATTATATTCCCTGGTCCTTTGGGACTATATGAAGAATTTGGGACCATTTTGAAAAGAATCGGAGCATTCTCGAAATTTTACCCCAGGATGACCTTGAACCTTTATGCCCTATAACTATTAAACTATAGCCCACAATGGTATTCAGCGACCTACATTTTTAAAAAATCATGAGCGAGGTGAGTATGTTGCCGGATCAAGTTAAACGGGGAAGTGATAACACCCCAAATAGCTTGAAATCTTTGCAACAGTGTGGGCAGTAAAAATGGACTTGCATACCCGTGAGGAAAAGATTTGACGTGTTGTTTAGGTTGATGGTTGAGTATTCAAGCTATATTGTGTGCTTGAGTTTACGCGGACATATGGTCTCTGACATTCTGGAAGTAAAATTGAGTTGACATTTTATTCAGTTTTCTAAAATAATGTGTACTCTTTTCATTGGGGATACAACTTGTCGGTTACATATATTTTTAAAATTTTATGAAGGAAGTAATCCCCAGGGCTGTAGCACGGAAAAGGGTTTATAATCGCAAAAGTTACATGCCCTAAAAGTAATTATTCGAATAACAAAGTATTTGCACACAAGATAAATAACTATTATAACGGGAGTTTCCTTAACCTGACCCATCGGAAACATAACTAAATAAACATGTGCTTATTCGTAAGCGTTATGAATGTTCATACGGTTCAGAAAAAGTGTGTAGATGGGTCAGGTTAAGGAAACTCCCTATTATAACCTGAGAACGATATACCTAACAAAAAAGAGATCGGAAGCAAAGCTGTAGTCCCGTTGTTAACAGCTCGAGCTATCGAACCAGGTTCGTTTCCGGCTGCTTGACTTGCCAGCAAGGTGGCGCTGTGAGCACATATTAGTTTCTGTGAGCAAGGTATCTGCAAAAGCACTACCCAATTGTGTGCTTACTCATGAACTAAACATGAATATAATATTTTTAGGGACCGCCTCACATTAACACTTTATGGTTTGACCATGTCATTCAATAATTCATTCTCTAAGACTACGTCAAATCAAAATAAAATGTCCAATTAGATCCTATTTCTGGTAAAAATATGAGTTTAGAAATAAATGTCCAAAATTTGTTTAAATTCTTGTGATATTGAAAGAGAAAATACACATTTTAATAAATCAGTATATTCGAGATATCCAAGAATGTCATTAATAAATTGAAATTTGAGCAAATTCTACATATAGTCGACAAATGAGTGTACAAAGTGTATCAGTTTAAGATTCCATTTTTTATATGCAAAAGTCATTGAGTACCAAACTGCGGTTCGAAGGAGTTTTGGACAAACAAAACGGCACGTTTGTCGAGCACATTGATTTGAAACTAGGGCCGCCAAATCAATTCTTGGGGTTTTATCTATACATTGAAATGTTATTGAATAACGATTACTGCTTCTCGATCAGTCGAGAGGAATCGTTGGAATATAACATAATATACACGTTACAGACGCTTGCCACGCTGCAAACAATCAATTAGTTACTTGCTTCGAATCTCTGTTAGGTATATTCTTCTCATATTCGGGTGGATATGGTCCAAAGTATGCCCATGACCTGACCATAAAGTTGAGTATTATACACAATGTTTTGCTGAAAATGATAGATTAGGGTGTGTAGAATAAGAAATCTGCCGGGGTGCCACCTGGCATCCTTGGGCATGTGAGGAAATCAAAGATGGCGTCGCCATTAAGATAATTATATTATTCAACCCTATCTTACCAAAACTATGGAGTACTAGCTATAATATAGGAACAATGAACAGTGTATGGCACTTGTA